>OX101809.2:19128046-19383046 GCA_944452925.2 Chrysolina oricalcia | reverse complement strand
TAAATAAATAAATAAATAAATAAATAAATAAATAAATAAATAAATAAATAAATAAATAAATAAATAAATAAATAAATAAATAAATAAATAAATAAATAAATAAATAAATAAATAAATAAATAAATAAATAAATAAATAAATAAATAAATAAATAAATAAATAAATAAATAAATAAATAAATAAATAAATAAATAAATAAATAAATAAATAAATAAATAAATAAATAAATAAATAAATAAATAAATAAATAAATAAATAAATAAATAAATAAATAAATAAATACAAATTCTCGTTACCCATGCACTTTATTCGCTAGACGAATATATTAACTTTAACAAAAATTAAATATCGATGTATTGTATTTATTATTATGTGTTATTGTCCATTTCAATTTATATTTTTTATGACTTATCTCATGTCATGTCCCATGAACACAATCTATCTATCTATAAAAAAAGCTGCACCAAATGCTTTAATTCACAACCGCAAAATTACAATTCTCTACTACTCTCGAGTTTCGAGATATTCCCTGTCCTAATGTTCGTGGTACACCCTGTATATTGTGAAATGACCCTAACTTGAAAGAAAAAATCCGAAAGTGAAGCTTTGCATTTTCATTTGAAATGAAGTCAACTGCAATGAAATAAACAAATCATGTACACCATGAAGTTCCTTTTGTCAAGATTCCATTTGGTCTCTGGTATCTAGCCTATTTCATGTTTTTTAAGATCGGGATTTGTTTGATATCTGCCTTATTGGCTCCCAATTTCATGCTATTGTACCCAATCCTAGGCCTGCCTCGCGTATCTCACACAATCCATCTAGGGTAGCCTGCACAACCCATGATTTTCAGTGTGAAATCACAGAAACACACTTCAAAGTGTATACTCATTCCCAACCTTTCTCGATATAATTATCACCACGATTAACATCACTCATGATAAATCTGAAAATTATTTCTTGTACCTGGCTTTCTATACTATGTTTTAATTCTGTGACGCCTCGGTTGACACAACAAAGGATCCCATACAAATCCCATTTACTCGGAGAACTATAAGGCAGAGATCATTTTCTTTGACTGATTATTTGGTACGGCCTGTTAGTTATATGCGAACACCGTGTCTAAATAAAGTCTATGGCGCTAAGAAATATTTTGAATCACTGGCGTCGCCATGGGGGGTTCCAAGAAAACGAATTAATGTCGGTGAAGAATAAAGGTTATGCAAATGGTTTCTCGAAATGGGTTAACTTTCTTGGGCGATTTGCAGTTGTGTATTTTATGTGCTTCCAATACATTGTTAATGACAAATGTTTTGGATATTTGAGTTGTAATATTTCAACAAAGCTCTGTTTTATTACCTGCCACGGAGCAAGACAGCATGGCATGTAAATTTGGGGTGGCTGTCACCTCAGGTACAGTTCACAAGTAAAGTGCGTATCATGTGGCAGTTTTTTAAATGAATTTCGGTTGTATATTATGACTTCACATCCTCACATATAGTTTTGTTTCGTATTCACAAGTTGTACTTTATCAGTCACATCTGACATTTTTTCGAAACATTTCATGAGTATTTTGCTAAAATGGCGAGAACTGATGCGAAGAGAAGTTGTTGCTTCCTCAATTTTATACCCATAAACCAATTTTCAATATCATGGTTAATCTTCCATTCGTCCTCCGCAACTCTATACATTTTTAACTTGAACCAATTCATTCCTAAGTAGGCGATATTTGCTTTCTTAATTTCGAGCTATAACTCGAAATAAGTGTTAATTTTGAATTATAAGTCGAAGTTAGCGTTGATTTCGAGTTACTCTAAATTAACGAAGAAAGGACATATACAATATTTTTTTCTTAATTTGGAGTTGTAACTATAAATTAAGCTAATACCGAGTTATTATACGAAATTAACACTAATTTCGAGTTATAATTCAAAAATTAAGGCAATTTCGAGTATGATAAAGCGATATTTAAAAAAATATCGCATGTCCGTCTGCGCCTAAAATAAATATGTTTAATGAATTTTTGCTTTCAATGTTGATTTGGAAACACTTTTGTAAAGAAAAACGTTAGTTGCTGATGGAAATCTCTCAAATTGATTTGAATTCAACAGTCGAAGTAATACTTTTTTTTTAACATTTTCAATTTTTTTATTGATAAAGAACAATAAAAATACAAATAAAAGTTATAATAATACAAAGTATGATATGAAAGAAGCGATTAAGTGCCTTCCTGCTCATAGAAGAGAACGTAGGCATCTCCGCTCACGAGGGATCTAGATGAAATTGGGTTCACTTGTGTATCATTATATTCATGCCACGTGCTCGCGTACGGATGTCTACAGTAGGCTGTGTAATGTCCGCTATAGGTAGTCCCACTATGATTTGACAATGCATAAAGACTATAGCGACAAGGGGTTACGTATTCTTCTGTATAATTACTCATATCTAATCCCTCTAAAGGAAAATCAATAGTAACATTCAACTTTTCTCTGAATCTTTCTGTCGAAGAAAACCGTTTCAAATGGATAACTAAAATTTTCGGTAATTTATGAATTGATAGGGATTTCGTGCACTTCCTTCTATCTTTGCACTTCGCACATGTCGGCTTCTCGTCACCGTCCAAAGTTTCTTCCCTTCTGAATGAATCCAAACATTGCGATAGTTTTAGTTGGTCTGTTCTTCGTGGTATTGAGAGGGAAATATCCCAAAACGGATCGAAAGAGACTGAACAGTGACCACAATAGTTACATTTTAATGTAGATTTTAACTGGCCAACGAAGTTATCTACAATTTTGGAATTGTCCGTCCTTAAGTATCTCGACCATGACTCTTGAGCCTTCTCAGTGTCACATAATTTCTCATCTATCTCTCTCATTATGGTTATTGGCTTTTCCGTTACTCTATTGACGTCTTCGTGTAGACCTTCTAGCAGAAATCGTAAGAACTCTTGAGCACCTTTCTGGGCAAAACCGATGAAACGAGGAGCGATTCTTTGGATATGACTTTTCAAGGAGACTGTATCAACAACTCCACTAGACGAATCATCTGACCAAAGTTCCTTAATCACCTCGGCAAATGCTTTGATTAAACCTCCCTCCCTAGATCTGTTAGAGTTTATATCGCTTGTGAAGGCATCTCTTTTCAGATACTCCAATAACCATCTTGTGTTCAATAAACACTGGATAATACTATTCATACTTATTGAATTTTAAGCAGGTCCTTTCTAGAATTTATCAACAGTAAAAAAATAAAAGTTTTTTTTTATCGGATAAATTTCTTTTTTCAACGAAATCCTTTTGCCCATAGGAAATTTCAGGAAAAAACTGATGATATGAAAAAATTGCCATACCGTTACCAGGTAGCACCTCATATCAGTCTTTATATTGGGCCAATATTGTAAATGCAAAAATATTATTGATCCGATTGAAAAAACGATATTTAATTAATGATAATATGGTGGAACCTTGGTTCAACCATTTCTTTATGTAGATTGCAACATGTAGTATTGGATCAATATACAATCTACAATCTAACCTCTATGAATCTCACCTAATCCACTTATACCATGCATTAGTCCACTCCGCAATCAGCTGTAATATAATTGTGTGGGGCAGATCAACCGAAATCTCGCGGGTATTTATTTTGCAAAAGCGATTCATTCGCCTAATATTCAACTTAGACTACAGGGAGTCCTGTAGAAACACTTTCAGGAGGAATGGCTTACTGACCTGTACAAGTACTTACCTCCACAAGCTACTCAGTTATACCCACAAGAACAAGGATACATTTCAAAAAAACTGTGACATCCATGTTTGTAACACCCGAACCAAGAATGACGCCCACCTATGCAAATTCAACCGAATGCAACTAAAAATATCTCCGCTATATGCAGGAGGATACTTCTATAACATGCTACCAGACAAAATAAAAGAACTTGGAAATATACATAAATTTAAATCCACCCTGAAAGCTTTCCTGATTGAAAATTGCTTCTATTCATTAGAGGAATTCACAAGCCAATGCTCATAACATATCATATTGATACAATGATGATTAAGATTGTTTTAACTATAAACTATACAATGTTGTTTATCTACATATACTTTGTCTTAAATTTTAAATTGTAATGTACTGTGCTGCAAATTTTACTTATTTTAAACCTACCACTGTAAGACTTATCTCATGTCCTGTATGTGATTCGAAGAGATCAATAAATATATCTATCTATCAATATTGGATGAATAATTTTTAACAAAATCGTTGAAACAATATTGTTAATACACGTATAGTTTCCAACATCTAGAATAAAAACTGTTATCCTAAAATTTCTCTCAAAAAAAATGTATATCCAAGTTTGTTAGCACATTGGTTCAATATTTTTTTACCAATATTCAACAAATCATATTAACCTAGACTGGGTTAATATTGGTTGAATTACTTTTATACATATTGATAAAATAACTATTTAGATACTAGCTTTTTATTTGATGACTTTATCATATATTGCGTGTGTGTGTATATACTTAGATTTGATTGGATATATGACTGTATTTCCCATGACTTGTGTAAATACGAGGATGGTCCCAGAAGTACCTGGCCTGACCTAGAGATGGCGGTAGTTGCTTGAAAAATACCATTGTATTAGAAAGTATATACAGCATATGTTTCAAGTTTGAAGACGCCACGTTATTTAGTATTTGTTTGGCAACCATCAATAGTAAACGTTTTCAGTGAATTTGTAAACATTGAAAAAATTGGTCATCGTTATGTGATACAATACTTTTATTTGAAAGCCCAACCAATATAAAAGCTGAACTAGATTCTACTCTGGGTGAGACTGCTCCTTCGTTGTCAACAGTAAAATATTGGGTAGCAGAGTTCAAGTGAGGTGACGACTCCAGAAGAAAGTGTTGTTTCATCAGGACAATGCACCAGTTCACACATCCGTTATTGCAATGGCCAAAATTAATGAATTAAAGTTTGATTTGCTACCTCTTGCTAGATTTAGCCCCCTCGGATTATTTTCTGTTCCCAGACTTGAAAAAATAGCTCGGTAGTCAAAGATTTTCCAATAATGAAGAGGTTACGTCGGCAGTTAATGGCTATTTTGAGGAGCTTGACGATTGTTATTATAAACAGGGTATCGAACTTATTGAACATCGCTGGGAAAAGTGTGTGGAGCTAAAAGGAGATTACGTTGAAAAATAAATATATTTTTTACCGAATTTTTGTGTTTTCTTTAATGGGCCAGGTACTTCTGGGACCACCCTCGTATACTGTGAAATGATTAAAACACCAATGAAGTATATATCTACTTATTTAAATCGTATTAACCTATATTGGGTCAATATTGGTTGAATAATTTTTATCAGTATCTAGAAAACAATATTGTCTACATACTGCTTCGTACATCTAGAATCAATATTGCACTCCCAATATTTATCTCATTCTAGAGATAAAAAACGATATTGTTTATGAAAGTTCGATATCACATTTGTTCATTATTATTTCACCATTATACGACAAATTATATCAACATTTGATTAAAATTATTACGAAAACGTCACACCAATATTGAAATAATAATATCACAAAGAAATCCTATAACCATAAATGAAAATTGAATGTTGGCCAAATATTCAATAAACTATATTGAAATGAATTATTATTAATATTACTAACCCGAGTGAGAAACCCCTAAGTGACTCTACATATACAGGGTGGCCCACCTATCCTCGCTCGGACCATTGCTGCTAGGCTAGGCTGATAGGCTAATTCAATATATTCCGATCGATTCAATTTGTTTGTTGGTAGTGGTAAATAAAATTGTTAGGTTGAATAACGTGTCTTCAATTGTGTCGTTATTAACCCATTAAAAGTATTATTAGACCATGGTTGGTTGGTTGATTGGTTGAAGGCTGACGAGCGAGATACCGGGTTTACCTTGAGGTTTCCCTTAACACTGAGACCAGCTGGGGTCTATTGTACTGTTCTGTCGTCAGTAGTTCCTAGTTAAATAGGCCTGTGTTTTTCACCAGGTTCAGTAGTCTATTTACTAGGTGTTTCGGATTCATGCCTGTTTCTAGCTTGATCTGTCCGAATATTCTGCTGCGCTTGTTGAGCAGCGCGTCGCATTCGAAGATGATGTGAGAGGCTGTTTCCTCCTCGTCACCACAGAGTCTACAGTCCACGCTTTCTCTATTTATTCCCATGGTGTGTAGGTGTTTCCTAACGCCGCAATGTCCGGTTAGTAAGCCGGTGATCGTGCGTATCTTAGATCTGTTAAGGTTGAGTGTGTCAGCCGTCAGTGTTTGGCTCAGGTACCTCACCATTGCTGGGCTGTGTCGATGCCCTTCGATTTGGTTCCAATACGTTTGGTGTTTTGATTTCTTCCACTCATTGATTAGGTTTCCACATCGGGTTTTGCTAATTCCAAACGCTGGTTCTGGACCTGTGAAGGGTAATTCGAATGCTTTCTTTGCAAGTCGGTCTGCTTT
This sequence comes from Chrysolina oricalcia, assembly GCA_944452925.2. NCBI lineage: Eukaryota > Metazoa > Arthropoda > Insecta > Coleoptera > Chrysomelidae > Chrysolina > Chrysolina oricalcia. The sequence continues at coordinate 19,376,549 of OX101809.2, read as the reverse complement.
TTCATTGCCTTCAATTCCCCTATGTCCGGGCACCCACACAAGTGTAACCTTGTTGCGTTTCGACAGTTCATTGAGGCTCTGAAGACATTTCCAGACTTGCTTAGACTTTATCTGTATTGAGTTCAGAGCTTTTATATCGCTCTGGCTGTCAGATAGAATAAAGGTGTGTTTTCTTTCATACCCACGTTCTAGATTCATCCTTATGGAATGTGTCTCTGCTTGGAATACTGTGGTGTTGTTACCAAGTGGGATCATTACGTTCCTTTTTGGCCTCACCCCGTATATTCCTGTTCCTGTTTGTGTTATTAGACTATAGTTCATATGGTACCCTTGAATAGCTCTCCAGATGAGCTCTCAGAATACGAATCTATATATACAGGGAGTTCCATTTGAAAGAAATTAGTCTTAGCAAGTTGAAAATAGCAAAGTTCGATCATTGTTTCAGAACACCCTGTGATTTCCAGGGGCCTTCCAATATCATGCATGTTTTGGTGCATAGCTTGGGTACTTGCATACCCATATTCTCTCGTTGACCTCTCATAATAAGGTTCTTTTGAATATTTTTACTCGTCAACGATTTTTCGTTAAATTCTGATAAAATGTGAATATTTTGGCAACGTTGCATCCGATTCCTAAAAATGACTTGTGAAGCCCATCTGAATCAGATTCTGAAAATGAAAGAATATACAGGGTGATGCAATTAAAAAAGATACCAAATGTTGGCCAACGGATTTATGGTGCACCCTGTACACTCGAAAATAATTTCAAAGAGTAGCACTTGAAGTGTCCAATAACTTTCGATCAGATTTATTCCTCAATTTCCAATAGCCTAGCAGCAATGGTCCGAGCGAGGATATGTGGGCCACCCTGTATGTAGACTTATTGGTTATGACGACCAAAAGGCAGAGTCTAGAGACACCTTCATTGAAAAAGGACCACTGTAATTGTAGAATTTCCGAGTTATTAGATTTTTTTTTTAAGTAAACCGCAAATCTTCCAATGCAACTTATTTACTTTTGATACTCTATATCTTTATATATATGTTTTGATGCCAATATTGCTTGAAGAATATGTCACCAATATTATTTTTCAATTGTCTGAGCAATATTGGACCGATACTGCGAAATGTTCACTTTTTTTCTCGTCAAAATATCTTTTAATATTGCAATTAGTTCCTTTATAGAGTACCAATATTATCCCAAAATCAATGTGCTATAGCAATATTGTACCAATATTGCTGAAGTTTTTGTATCAATATTGCTTAATGTTTTTGTACCGATATCGCTGAATGTTTTGACGCCAATATGGATTCGAAAATATTATTTTAAAAATGTCCAAATAATATTGGACCATTTTCATGAAATGCTCAATTTTTCGTCGCTTATATTACTGTACCAATATTATCCCAATAAAAGTGTGCTACTTGGGTTGGTCAAGCAATTTTGTCTAATGTCAGTATTTCGAGTAAAACTAGTGATGAAATTATAATTTTTTTACGCTCTTTTATGTAGAATGAAATATATGCTAGTGAACCATATGTGGCTGCACATTCCCCAGAAATTAATACTGTATCTGAAGAAGGACTCCATGCGAGCGTAATACCCTGTTTTGGCTGTTTAAGAACCTATCTCGCTTGTAGCCATTTTTGCGTAATAACATCCCGAGGCCAGTTTTTACTCGGAAACAAGATGTGTAGTTCAAATTTCAGCTTGTTGTCAATAATTCAGACAAGAAATTTTGTGTGGTGTTCACGTTCTAGTGGGCCATGACCAACAGTCATACCTTCAATGTCATACTTGAAGAAAAGTGATTTGGTATTATTATTATTCAAGGAGAACGAATTAGAGTCGCACCACTCCTTTATCTTGACTAAGTCGTTCTGAATTGTTTCCGTTAATGTTGAAGAATCTTTTCCGTGCCATAAGATGGTGGTATCATCAGCAATAAAAGTGAACTTGCCTTGAACGTTACGAAGCGCCAGATCATTCAAGTATACCAAAAAGAGTACTGGTCCCAAAACTGACCCTTGTGGTAAGCCGCAGTTGATGTGGACGCGTTCAGAAGATTACTGTCCAAAGAATGATTTTTGTGTCCTGTTCCCCAAGTAAGACTGGAACCAATCCAGGGCACATCCTCGAAATCCGTAAAATTAAAGTTTTTGTAGCAATATACTATGACTCACGCAATCAAACGCTGTAAAGTCACAGAACGCTGCTGCGACTATACTTCCATCGTTCATTTTACCATTACCATATTTTACCATATATAGGTGTACCATTGCATAATTGGTACTTCTTTTGCTTCGAAAACCAAATTCATTCTGGTGTAGTAGGTTGTGGATTTCCATGAAGGCCATAATGCAACAAAATTTTGGTGGTTGGTCGATTTTCTCCCCTTTATATGAAGGAATCACCATGGATGATTTGAGACGCTAAGAAAAATGCCCAGATTACCATGAGTTGTTGATAGCGGCTACTGCATGTAAGTAATGCAGAATCAGGCAAATTCAAGATAATATTCGCTGAAACACCATCTTACCCAAAAGATTTTTATTTTTTATTTAAATATCCGCATCAACCTTGAGGGATATTAGAGATGGTACTATAACAAATTATATTTTGTTGACAATATTGATTTTCGAAATCATTTGCTTAAAGTACATTCTCAAGGTGTTTGAGTTGTTAGACCGTCAGAGAGTGACAGATTTAGGTGCCCCATATATTCGCATACAAGCCTCTAATAATGTTGAAAAGTAAATTGATGTTGAGTAAAATGGAGGGAAATTTACGAGTGGCTCCTGGGGAGAACATATGGAAAAATCAAAAGGAATTTCCGTTGTATTTTCCGACGACAAAATCTACGTATCCATTCGCGCCACTCAAGCCATTATGTTTTTCAGTCTAGTGACGATGTAGGTTTTCATAGTTTCTATGGGCTTGTGTGGGAAAATCTGTTAAAATCTCGACTTTTCCTTACAAGATTACGCCCTCATTTCAACCCTTAAGCCACCTGCAACACTCAAGTCTTTAGTATTCCGAAGCCAGGTTCTATTAAATAATGATTAGGTGAACACGGCTCGCGTTAAATTATGGAAAATCGAATTTTCCATATGTTCTCCCCAGGAGCCACTCGTAAATTTTCCTCTATTTTACTCATCATCGATGTACTTTTCAACCATTTGTGTGTGTGTGTGTGTGTGAAAATAAGGCACCTAAATCTGTCACTATCTGACGGTCTGAGTCTAGAGCTGCTTCTTTGTTCCTTAAGTCCTGGGCAGTCGCAAAGTAGGTATGTGCTTCACGCTGATAGTTTCATTGCAGATACAACATATTTTAGGACCTTCTTTCTTGATGAGGTTTTGATATCTGATTCTCAGAATTTTTGTTTCTGATACTAAGAATGGTTTCTTTCAGGTCCTGTGTATTGGTGGAATTGAAGTGAAAATAAGTTTTTGGGTGTTCAGTATTCAAATAACTGATGATGTCAGTGCAGGATATCATATTTGATGATATTTTATTAGCAATACTACAATATTATTCATTAAGTTGATTGGGAGAAAGGTCATCAGGAAGGTCAACTTGACTCTTTCGATTTGTTTGACGAAAGAGTCAAGTAGCTATCTCATCATCAATACTATCATTTTCAACTTCTAAACACCCTAAAAGGACGCCTATATCAAAACTCTACCTGAGTACTTAATGAATTCCAAACTCATATTTATCAAAGGCACGATGTGATCCTTGAATCCAGAAATTTATATATCATTATCTATTATGAAGACTGTCTATTTATAGCCATCCTTATTTGAGAACTTTAATTGGCATCCACCCTAATAGTGCATGATATCATAAGCTTGAGACCTTCGTTGTAAAACCCTATTCACCAATTTTCCGACTGATTTACAAAAAAACAACCGAAGACCGCTAGACTACACGTAATGGAGTTCAAAGAATAAGGGAGGTGGAGTTTGTGCATCATAATCTGAGAAAATTATTGAAAACTCTAATAGAATTCAGGTTTCCATTATAGGGTTAATGATGTGGTTTTTCTTCAACTCCAGTGGCTTACTGAAACGATTTCACAGATTTTTATGAACGAAATTCATTACTTGAGTCGCTAAATAGCACCAGGAGATGCATATAAGATTGAATTTCTTACATAAAAAAATTTAAGGAATACTCGTACTTACGGATTCTGATCGGTATCAATGATATATTTTCTTGATTTCTCATTAATTTGTTGTTGGGAGAGACAAGGATAAACAGTGAGAAGAATAGTGATAGAAAGAGGACGATGGGGAGTGTGTTGGTGAGGGTGAGAGGAAGAGCAAGAGGAAGAGTGAGGAGACGGATGAAGGGTTAGAAAGGTGGGGCAAGGTAGTGGAAGGAAGAGGGATCTAGGTGGCACTGGAATGGTGAGAGGGAGGAGGGGAGGGTGGAAGTGGGAAGGAGAAAGAGGACTGCAATGAGAGAAATTGTTAGCGCACAATTTGGTACTAACTTATTGAATTTCCAAATATAATCTTCAAGTTCAACTTCTAGGGAGCTTTCAAAGTGGTTTTTACTAATCACTATACAAATGTACCTCTGACACTTGCTGGAAAATATATTATCTTTATGAAATACAGATGGATCCAATATGGAGCACTGTGTAGCAATTGGTCGTAATCAGGTGTCCTAGATAAAACGCCAAACATTTTTCAAGGAAGGTTTTTATGGAGTGAGGAATCATTTATTGTTGTGATGATAATAAATTTTTTTTAATAGAATAAAAGTAAAAAAACTCTTTAGAAATAAGCAAAGAAAGGTTGCTCTCTGTCATAAGTGTCGCCGAAATTTTGCCCTCCGCCGATGACAGGAAAATATTTTTTTTTGTTTATTCTATTCTAAAAAAAATTCTATGCAACATGAATTGATAATGGAAATAATGCAAACGTTTTTTGTATTGGTCGGGAACGTAAGGAGTAACTTCCCAAAAAACGTTTTGAATTTGCTGCAGATTTCGGAAACATTGTCAAATTTGAAAGGAATGAAAAAAATGCAAAATTGCATTTTCTTATTTGACAAAGTTCCCGAAATCTGTTGTAGTGGTGGCAAATTTCGTATGTTTTATAGGAAATCACTACCTACATTTCCGTCCAACTCAATTTTTTTTGCATTATTTCCATAATCAATTCAGTTCACAAAAAAAAATTGTGTAATGTAAACAAAAGAAGGTATGTTGCTGAAATTATGCAAACGTTTCTAGAGTTGGTCTGAAACGTAGGTAGTAATATACTAGAAAAAATATAAAATTTGCCAATATCACAGTGAAAAAAATTGCATTTTTTTAATTCTTTGCAAATCTAACAAAGTTCCCGAAAACTGTGGTGGTGGCAAATTTAATATCTTTTCTAGGAAATTACTCATGTGTTCGGGTACATGGAAAGCTCATTCGACACCTACATTATTTAATCCAACCTTCTTTTTTTTTGTTGTTCTCTACAAAAATCATTCATTTCTGCATTGGGGGAAGCTAACACTTCATAAAAAAACTTGATGAAGGAGAAAGAACACTGAATGTGACCAGGGGAGGTACTTCTCTACATATACAAAGGGTAATTTTTCGGTCCAAATTAACAATTCACTTCGTTTTCCACCCATTTTGGTGGAGAGAGAGAGAGAGCACTGTTTCATTTTCTGTAATTGGTTCATGGTTCTATAGCGAGGTAGAAGGCTTTGAATTTAGACTAGTTTGTGATCATACATATACAGTGACTGCCAAAAATTTGATTTCCGATGAAAATCTCTACATCCTTCAAAACTGAGATTGTTGCTATGAATTTTTGAAAAACGAAGAGAAATATCGACAAGTATAATTTGTAAAAGTTGTTTGAAGTGGATCGTACTCAAATCTGAAATTAGGACAATTTTCATTACTTTTAGATATTCGGTGAAAATAAAATAAAATAAATAAAATAAATTTATTTATACTTGCAACAGCAGCCACCTAGAGGGTGGATGTACACGTCAGTTACATTTGTTAATTAATGTCTACCATAATCGTCAATACAATACAGAAATACAATATATAAACAAAACATAAAAGACAATATATAAACAATACATAAAATACAATAGTACATAAGATACAATATATAAACAATACATTAACAACAATATACACACAAGTATAAATAAAAAAATCACACCTAAAAATATCAATCTGATGAATCATTGAGGTATTCTTTCACAGAATAATATGCCTTTCCTACTAACATTTTTTTTATTTCGATTTATACACTTTGAGGCTCATGTTTTGTATGCCCTCGGGAAGTTTGTTGAAAAATTTGATTCCCGCATATCTCAAACTTTGCCAATCTGTGGTGGGTTATACTAAGTGCTCCAGCATTTCTTGTCGGATATTGGTGAAAAAATGTTTTTTTTTTAATGTGTGCAAATTTTCTTTTATGAAGATAAGTACTTTGTAAATGTATATGCAGGGAAAAGTTAATATTTTGTGTTGCAGAAATATGGGTTTACAACTATTTCCGAACTTGACGTCGAATATGAGCCTCAGAATATGCTTCTGTCCAACAATAATTCTTTCAGAATTAACGCAATCTCCCCACAGAGTGACATTGTAGGAAATATGACAATATGCCAAAGAATAATACATATCAATCAAAATTTTCCTATCCAAAGTTTTTTTCAATTTCAGGATTGCAAAAAATCCAGAATTCAGTTTCTTCAAAGTGTGATGTAGTTGATTTTCCCACGTTATGTTTTGGTCTAGGTAGAGCCCTAGAAATTTAGTTGCCTTTAAATTTTGATGATCTGTTGAAATCATACACGGGATATTTTTCGTACATTTAAATTGGAGATAGACTGTTTTATCGGTATTCAATATCAAATTATTATTATTACACCAGTTTTCAAAGGACTTAATGACGCTACTTATTGTATTCTGCAACTCTTCGACGGTCTGTGCTGATACCACAATCGAAGTGTCATCTGCAAACATCGTTATTAATCCATTCGTTACATAGTCTGGCATGTCATTTACAAAAAGTATGAAAAATAGTGGTCCCAGTACCGATCCTTGTGGTACACCACTATCCAGAGAGTAGGTTTCAGAACATTCATTGTTAATCTGTACGTAGGCTTGTCTATGCGTGAAGTATGATTCTAAGAGATCGAGAAATTTTCCTCTAATTCCATTTGAGTTTAGTTTTTTTAAGACGAAATGTATTTGCAAACTGTCGAAGGCACATGACAGATCAAAGAAGATGCCACACACAAATCTACCTGCATCGATGTTTGTATAGACACTCTCCGTGAATTCGCAAGCGGCAGTTTCCGTTGATTTCCCCGTGCGGAATCCATGTTGGCGAGGGGAGAATATTATATAGCTAGTCAAAAAATCAGCAATTCTAACATAATACGAACGTTCAAAAATTTTGGAAATGGTATTCAGAATGGTCACCTGTCTATAGTTATCCATAGACGTACGATCGTTTTTTTATTTATAGGTATAATTTTGCCCAGTTTCAAGTGGGATGGAAATATTCCTGTATCAAATGACAGGTTAATTAGGTAAGCTAGAAGATCAGCAATAATCTCCATCAGAGTTTTTATTATTTTAATGCTTATTTTATCATCTCCTGTACTTTTTTTCGTTTTTTGATCAGAAATAATTGAAACTATTTCTTGGCCACTTACATTTCGAAAATAAATACTCTTTCCGATATTTCTCATTGGTACAGTACATTCTGTAGGTTTGTTTTTGCCAAATTTTTCGTCTAATTTCTTTTGAGTGTTATGAGAAAAATGGGAAGCAAAGCATACTGCTACTTCTTTCGGTTTAGTTACTATGACATCTTCAATATTCAGATTAATACTTTTTGTGTTATTACTTTTGTTTATTTCTTTATTTACAATATTCCAAACCGTTTTCTGTTTGTTTTCACTTTTTCTTATGATATCCGAGTTGAAATGTTTCTTTTCTTGTATTATTAGATTGTTGAAACTTTTTTTCTGTTGTTTATAATGCTCCCAGTTTATAGGATTATTTTCATTTTTTGTTTGATTGAACATTGTTTTTACTTTCTTTTTTAATTTTCTCTGTTACCCATTCTTTTTCAGTACGGCTATTTTTCTTTTTCTTTTTAAATGGACAGTTTGCTTCGATTACAAAATTAATAGTTGCTATAAATTCATTCAATGCTTGGTTTACGTCAGAACCTACATTATAAATACTTTCAAAACCAACAAGGGACAAATGTTGCTTTGCCATGTTTAAGAAAGAATCTGATGTATTTCTGTTGTTACAATACCAAATGTTTTCATTTTCATCTGAGAATTTTATCACTGGCTTCAGTGTAGTAATAATAGCTAGGTGATCTCCTATATTTGGTTGTCTAGTGTAGGATTCATTTTCAATTTCATTTGTAAAAATATAATCGATTTTTGTTTTGGAAATTTTGTTCTTTGACAGAGCAATTCTAGTGGGTTCGTTTGGAGCACAGACATTCAAATTCAGGCATGTGAGAAATTCATCCAGTAATTTTTTTTCAGTGTTGTTCGTCAAGTAATCTACATTGATATCCCCACATAAATATATAGTATCAAATATAAGAGACAATTTGATTAGAAGTTCATACCCTTTCTCCAAAAACAAGTTAAAATCGCTATCGGGAGTCCTGTATACATTGACAATCACACAATTTGAAATTCCCATTTTAATTTTAACAGCACAACACTCAAAAGTTTCTTCCTGGGCAAAATTACTACAATCCAATGCGGAAATTTCACTAATAGCCCGCATACACTAGACTGTTTTTTCAAAAAATCGAAATTATTTTATGGTAGATAAAAATTGTTACAATTCGATACTATAAAACGGAAATAATAGGCAGTAACGTCAGTCACTAGTTCAGAAACAATCCAAAATAAGAGCTGCTGGAATTTTCTTCCCTCTTTCCTTGCCTCACTTGGGCACCCTAAAGCTAAGAATACGTCACTGACTATTATTACCGTTTTATAGTGTGAATTTGAGTACCACATTCATTTCAAACAACTTTTATAAAACATTCTTACTTATCGATATGTTTCAGAATAATTGTACTTTACTCTTGAGCTAATTTCATATTTTCTGATCTTAAATTAACAGTAATATTCTGAGTTTTGATAGATGTAAATATCTCTATCATGAATAAAATATACTTGGTGCGTACTTTATGAATCGCACTAAATATGGAAGATTTCCCGGTAGTAAATTTTTCGAAATTTAAAATCATTTAAAATAGCCTTTCGTTATTATAATATATCTGCATATACATAGGAAGCGCACTGACCGAAGCCAATTCTGTTGTTATAACGATAAAGATAATATGTGCTTCTAAGCAAAAACGGATTAAGGACAAGGTCATTTTTACGCATGTCTCTGTTTCTTATATCGACTAAGTATTGGATTAAATACAATGTTAAATACATCGAAAAAATATGAATACTACAAAAATCAATCAAATTCACTAAAAGTAGAACAGTGTGCTTTTGAAACAAGGATACCACCAGGCACGATACATGACAATGAAGACACACAGGTAAAGTTAGTAATTGTGAAATTGTATCCATTATACATATCATTGAAATGTCATGGTCCTTTGTTAATTAAAGTAAAAGAGTAAATAGAATTTAAAAAAATATTTGAAAGGTATCGGCAAAGATAGAGTGTGGTCACAAAATGACAAAATCACAAAATGACTGAAAATCTTTTTTGAAATGATCATCAGGGTGGTTGACATCCCTTCTGTAATCTGGTAAACGATTGAACATCTTCCGACCTCTGTAAATATGTGAATACTTCACTGAGGAAAATTTTGATTTTGTTAAATTGATTCTGTTGTTTGCTAATAAGATCATTTTTAGGAAAAGCATTGAAATTATTTTTATGCTTTTTGATTAGGTATACCGTTTCGATTATGAAAACGGTTATAATAACAATACTATTGATGAGAGATAATCACAGTAAAAAAACTCTCTACGCAGCGAGTATCAGCATAAACTCCTACAGATCTGGTTATCAGAACTGTCGGGGAAGAACAAAGTTGCTGCAATTAATATGCTTGCCGTTCCGATTCTACTCTACTCCTTTGGAATGATGAAATGCAATACGAGATTGCTTCCTAAATCCTCCAATCCACGGTTTTACTCCACCAGATAATAGGGAGGCCGTGGACTTCTGAGTTTGGAGTGTCTACATAACAGAATGATACTGGATGGAGCCTGTAAAGTCATAAGAAGTTTAGATCCCCTTCTCTGCATGGTCCGCGACCAAGAGAAAGCAGGGACTGGAGCGTATCTTTTTAAGGCAGCAGCCCGTGAAGCCGATGAACTTGACACTGAACGGGTGAACCTAAACTCTACATCCGAGTTGTAACCCGTTCAGCAAAAAGTTGAGGTCCTCCTACAGCAACATATGGATGAGCCAATGTATGGGGTTTTCTTCAACAACATCGAAGACCTTGGCTTATCCAAAAATTTGACCTTTCCCTTCTTAGGTCAAGTGAGCTAAAGTCGGAGACCGAAGGATTCATAATGGCCTGTCAGGATGGTGATTTCAACAGCCTTGTCTACCGTAGTCGCGTGATGGGTATAGAGGTCCCTGACACAAGATGCCGGGCGTGTCGTGGAGCACCTGAGATCATAATCCATTTGCTGTCAACATGCCCAGCTTATGCGGTCTCAGCCTACACAAGAATATTGGTATCCTACGAGTGTTGTAATACCATCTACGACACTAGTTCGCTATAGACAAGAAAACGGTGTTGCCTCATGCTCCAGGAGATACTGAGTCCACTGTGGAGAATGAGAGGTGCCGAATATAATTATAATATAATAATATATATTTAATCACCAGAGTATGAAACTTTCTGAAACTGGGCAAACAAATAATGGAGACCTACGAAGGCACAGCCTGTACGTCGGTACTTCTCATTCCCCACCCTCAGACAAATACAAGTCAATAAGCCTGATGTTGTCCTCCTAGACCACTAAAGTAGGACGAGTTGCGTCGTGGAGTTTTCCGCTCCAGGCGAAACGAATATCGTTCGAAAATAGGAGGAAAAAACGGACTATATATTCGAAATCTACTCTTTGAACTCCGCAGACTTCACCCATACCATTCTGTTAAAATTGTGGTTCTAATCAAAGGAGAATTTGGTGGAATGATTGACACACTGCTCTTGAATTTGACAATCATATCGGCTGGCTGTAATATGGAAGAAATCTTAGCCAGACGAATGCAGAAAGAAGGCCATCTTCCTTGGTTCACTTCGTCTGCCCAGGGCACAGGATTCTCGGACCCAATAGTCACTTACTCTACGGACGTGGGGAGTGCTTACCAATGACGTAATATGTCATTGGTGTTTACAACACCAGCACGCCATATGGATGTGTAGGTAGATGCTTCAGAGACAGGGCCTGACTGAGATATTCGTAAGGGAAAAACTATATTAATTAATTGCTTTCATTGATAGTAGGAAGTATACCCTTCTCTCATTGTCTGGATGAAATTATGTATCACCCTCATTCTAGTAAGAAACCCAAATTTCTCTGGATAAAGCCGAAAACAATGCATTTGAAGACTCCAATTTATGACAAAACACAGATTGTTGAACCTATTTACTTTTCACTAGCCGATGAGTTGATCCCTCTAGAAGATTCTACTTCAGTAGGAAGGATTGATTGCTGTGTGCCTATTTGGGAAATACTTGCCATATAAATAGCGTTTAACAAGCGCTATTTATGACGGAGTCTTTTAGGGAACAAATAGTAACCAATAATAATTATATTTCCCAGTTATTCTTCGAACTGAAGCGAATGATCAACAAACTTCAATTTGCCGAAAGGATTTCTTTCATTTCTCCGGTTGATAGACAACTGTATCGCCAATTCTGCGCTAAAAAAACCGATAGAGATGAAATAACAAGTATTGTCGAGAAACACCAGCAAATTTGATCCTGACTTTGAAGCTCTTTAGTTATGATTCAGCATGTCGCAGATGTATTAAATTATTTCAACGTGTCAAGCTGGAGGAACACCCCTATCTAGCCGACTGCCGTTATGAGCTTTACGCAGTCGTCCACTGTGGTTCTGGAGTTGATTCTGGCCACTACAATACCTTGGCCAAGGACAGAATGGGCTGGTATAAATATGATGATAGTTGCGTGAATAAAATGTTTTCTTTTGAATTGGACCTTTTGGACCCTCTGGAGACCCCATACATCCTGTTCTACCGGAAGGCAGATATTCAAAATTCGACGGAGCTCTTTAGGAGTTATCATTCAACCAATTCCAGCTCTTCAGATGATGTGGTGTTGCAGGTTATTCCGGTTTTCCCTGCAGCTGTAAAAGAGAGTGCGCCACCGAATTAATTTAAGCCGCCCGGATCGCAAATTATTTTTTTGTTATTTTTTCTTGCTGTTACTTTGTTATTGTTAGTGTAGGTTACAGAAACTACCGAAAGGCAGCGTTTTACCAGTCTAGGACAGGATAGTACTGTCATACATTCAACCATTATCTTATACACTCAACCGTTAGGCATTTAAGGTTTATATACATTGGTTTACAAGAGTCTCGTGCATTTTCTTAGGACACGTATCTACCTGCTCGTTTTTGCGTAACCTACGTGTTTTCTGAGATATTGTTATTGCTGACTCCCCAAAATGGAATGCCATACCTAGGTCAGGTGGGACCCATTCCAATATTCCTACATTTTCACCGAACAATTAAAATTAGGATTTAACAGCTAATGAATTATAACATTACAATCCATAATAGGGTTTTAAGTCTGACACTTAAAATAGCAATTATCGAGGATTGCTATTTGTTATTTTAGCGTGCGTCGTCAATATCAACGAGCGATAAAATTCTACAGCGCCGGTCGTCAATAGCAACAAGTAAACAGAGGTGACGCTTTCGACTCAATTAAAAATTTAAGATTTTGGAGTGGTGAAACCCAACTCATGAAACATAATGGAGGTAGTGATAATGATATTTCTGGCATTTCTCCCAATATGAGAAACGACGCAAAGTCATTGAACGATGAATTTGTTGTCACATTAACTGAGAAAATAGTACGAAAGGCAGTACGACCTTTTCATCAAACGTTGTGAGGATAGAAAAAGTTGATTATTGAATTTGATCAATGTGTAAGTGAGTGTAGAAAAAATCTTCATTCCGACCAAAATCGAGTCTTCAAAGCTCTCAGTAGGAATACCGAAGTCAAACTCGGAATTATCCTCGGATACTTAAAATTCTGAGTAGACCTGCTTTTTAGACTAGTTCAAGTTCTTCACTTACCGGAAGAAAGAATAATCTCTGGAACAAAAAGATGTGCAGAATATTACTGAAAATTGTGAATTTGGTACTCTACAAAGTAATTTGGTGAAAATTATGTTAACAATTAAATGTAGGAATATTTTCAACTTATCGACAAAAGTATAAATAAAAATGTAAATTGAAATAGACTATAATGGTGATTATCGCCCAGATCTGAACATTAGTGCAGACGAAAGAGAGTAACAGCACCATATGCGCTACGGGGCACGAAAAAAGGTGGCGCATTTGCTATTCCAACTGCAGGAAAAACCCGGAAAAACCTACAGTACCACCCGAAGAGTCACTGTGGTGAGAATGAGCGCATGCAACTAAATGAGTATAATAATACAACATTAACGCTCATCATCACATTCCCCTTCATTTCTGCCATCTTCTGCCAGTCCAGCCGCATTACTTGGTGAAAACGTTCCAGTCCATCAATGACGAGAATGAACATGAAATCATAAAAAAATTAACTCAAAAAGTGATTCAAATGAAAACAATAAAAGATATTTACTGATAAGTTACTGAAAACAGTAATCTGAAGCTATGTATTGAAAATTGTAGTGGATGTCGTAGGATCATTATATAAATATATGTTCTGCCTATGGTCCCACATTCCTAAAATGGTATCGTTCAAATCATTTTGCGAATGCGTGTGAAATAAATAATAAATTGAAAATTCAGGATGCTTTGAACGAGAACATTATGAAAATTTATTCTTTATTTTCTGATGATAATTCAGTTTGGTCTCTGGAACCGATAATTCAAAACGGACTCACATAAATCAGATTTTCAAATTGTTACAATTGACACTGGGTCGATAACTTGATTAAACGTGTTTAATTTATTGATAATTAAAGTGATATTTACATTGCTATTGCTATAAGTTGAGTCAACCAACCAATCAGTATTGAAGTTCCAGTCAAATAGATTTTAATTTTATAGTCACTTATAACATTTTATATCCAGTTCTCAAAGAAATCTGGGAAAGTTGTACATGCACTACTTGGTGATCTGTTTAAGGAAACAATCAAATAATATGTAACAGTTTCATAGGTGATATTTTACAGGTAGCAACCAGTACACTTTTTGTTGACACAAATTTTGAAAAGTTAATACCTACATAAATATTGTTTAGTATGGTAACATATAAAAGTATAAATTGATGGATGTAGCTTGCGTCACTGCAGTAACGCAAGTGGTACAAATATAAAGTGGTATATAAACATAGGAATTTTCATTTCTCATTTTTCAAGGGTCCCTTTCAGTCCCAATGGGTCATATATGTCCCAGAAGATGTTTAAAGAAGCCCAGAGGGAATTCTGCGCTATTAATTCAGCCCGCGTTGTGTCCCACTGGTAATATACCTTATTTACATTATCCCCACCCGAAAATAGTAGCGCGATTATGCCGGTCCAGCCGTTTTTTCCATAGCTTTTTTTGCGTTGTTCGAATCATAATCACCTGTGGGATATCTATGTCCCACCTTTCAAACCCATTGGGACAAATATATCCCGAGCCCTCTAAAGACACCCCCCAACTTCAAAAAATAAATAAATAATTATTTTTTAGTTCTCTGTTATCCATTTACTGGCACATCAAAAAATTAAATTATTTTAACTAAAGTAACAAATTGGGACTGAAAGGGGTAAAAGTATATTTGGAATGGCCCAACTTTCATGAAGAACTACGATCTCAACTTTCGTTTTGGCTATGTTGACAAGTTTACATTTTCTGAGATGTAACAGCCAATCTTTTATTCTCAAATGGACCACCCTGTGTATTATCGGATTACATACTACAATTTTTTGTTGTCGAGTCAATGAAACCATGTTAAATGTTAATATTAGATAACACATTTATTATAAAAACCATTGGAATGTTATGGAAAAAACAAAACAAATTCCAAAGGAAAACTGGAGAAGGAGGAGTTATTGTCAGTCGATGCAAATGGTTTATTGAAATAAACCGGAATCAGTGGAGAAAGTGATAAAATAAATCAGAATCATGGCGCATTCAACATAATATCAAATAATAGAAGTTTTCATCATAAAGGGGTGTGGTAAAATTAGCTTATTTATTTGTTCAAGTTTATCAATATGAATTTATTGGTGTAGAATACGAACACATAAGGAGGTGTGTGAGTAATTCAATAACAAATATAAAGGAAGAACTTCTATTTCACGTGGTATTAGTTTTGGTGTTTGGGTAGTTTCAATTTTTTGAGTTGTATTCATACCACATGTTCCAAATGATCATTTATTCAATTGATCACAAAAATAAACCAGTTTTTCTTAATTTTATGAAAGAAAACCTATACAGACCCTTACAAATTAGTATTATCATTGAATAGACAACAGAAAACTCTAGTAGATAAATCGAAAATATACAGGGTGGTCCACTGGAAATTGAAAAATTGGCAGTCACATCTCAAGAAATATCAACTTGGCAAAATCGCTACAAAAATTGAATTCGTAGTTTTAATTTTTTCTTTTTTTTGACGCTGTTGCAATTGTAGTCCATGTAGTGAATGGACAACTTTCAATATTTGAGACAACTTGAGACTAGTTTTGAAGTTTCTAAAAGCAGCATACATCAAATTCTGAAATGAGCCATATTCCAACCTAATAAAATGCAGAATGAACAAGAATTGAAAGAAGGTGATCCTGTACAGAGTTTTGTGAAATCATGAGTCAGTTATTGATTTGTTATAATAGTTACCTCTACAATGTGTGCAGATACTGCAGATACTGGAGTGGCGTAAATCCTCATTGGCGCAAGGAAACTCATTCATAAAGTCCCCTGAAATTGAATGTTTCTGCTGTGACTCTGGAGGACCATGTTGTAAGTCCATATTCTATTGCGGTGGTAACCTCAAAGGACAAACGTATCATGACTTTTTGATACAACTGTGAACCCCAGAATCACTCTTGAAGACGATGATAATCTACTTGAAGTTCAGTTCACTTTTCAACAGGATGGAGCTCATCTTAGAACATTTTGTTGCACCTATACGTCAACTTTCAGATGAAAATTTCCCAGGGCGATAGATTGGAAAGGGAGGACCAATATGGCCTGCTAGATGTCCTGACCTATCACCAGTAGACTTCTTCAGAGTTTATCATACTGCCCAAAGTCGAGAGTGCTGGGAATGTCGGAGTTGACAGCACAATAATGACGAATTTGGTGGAAGAGTTCCTCTCGACGGGTCTGAGCAATTTTCAATTTTTTCTACGACTTCGGAGATGAGGAGGGTGACAAGTTTTATCTGGGACGCACTGTATACAAAATTTCATTGATGTTAGTCGAACAATTCCAAAGATAACTACTTATATTTGTTCTATCTGCACTTTTACGAGCAACCCGCATTTACGGGCCCATACACGAAAAAAAAATGGTCCAAGTAAATTGTTTTCCTGACTTTTTTTCGATTGTGATAAAAAAATTAACACCAATATTTAAAAAAACACTTTGTCTCTAGAAAAATAAGGATTCTGAACGCATGAACTTGTAGCTATAATATTGTTTACATTCTGAAAGTACTTCGAACATTAGATAATTCACTTTGTATAATGTCAGGTCAACATTTTACAGGCGCTGGAAAAGTGTATTTTCATATTCATCAACTTTGGGTTCCTGAAAAGTATATCATTACAACAGGGACTTGTGTTACATGCATAATACAACAATTTATTTGCAGTAGAACTTGGTGTTCCTACGAAAATGTAACGAGTTCACCTACTTGTTGATTTTCTACCAGTTCGAGATCAATCGGGAGTAACCTCCACACCTGTTAGGGGGCGATCATCAACCTTTTCGCAAAACTGGCCTCATTCCAAGTCAAGCATTTGAGTTAGTAGTGGTATGTGGACTGTTACATCCTGTGCCGGAATTATACAGTTATTACTGTTGTGAGTTGTGTGAATAGTGTTAGCTTGATATAAGTATTTTACTTGTCGGTATGTAGAATGTGGATTTTGACCTAACATTTCTAGAGTATTGACATTTTATGTATAACAGGATCAGGAGAATTTTCCAAAAGAATGAAAAAAAAATTTTTTTCAATAAAAATATTGAAAA
The DNA here is from genome assembly GCA_944452925.2 of Chrysolina oricalcia. NCBI lineage: Eukaryota > Metazoa > Arthropoda > Insecta > Coleoptera > Chrysomelidae > Chrysolina > Chrysolina oricalcia. The sequence goes on along the minus strand of OX101809.2, from coordinate 19,359,105 downwards.
TTTACATATTTTTGTTTTCTCACTTCATTACCTGTTTACCAATTTCCAGAACTTTCTAATCCAACTTTTTGTCAGAGATAACTTGTATTTGATATGATCATAATAGGAAAAGACATTAGCTTGCTTGCTTGTTCATTCATTGATACTGAATACAAAGAGATGCAACAAAGTTCCGGAATTCTTAATTTTGAAACAGGTTGTACTGCATGATCCAGTAAGGGTTGCCAGAGGCGATGATTTCTCTAAAAGAACCATCAAATTGTTGTATACTTCTTTCCATATCAAAAATTAGTTCATAAAAAAATTCTCATAGAAACTGCAATCTCTATCTCCAGTTTTTTTTAAGTAATGAATTTTGCTAGCCTATATTTTTCCATGTATTTATAGAACCTTTTTTTTGTATTTTTGCATGTAGAATCGGTTCCCGAAGTTTGATAACCTATTTCGGGAACACATAGAGGATCCATTTTAGAAATCGTTCGGATGATAAAAAATAATAGTTCTGATTTCTGTACTGCTGAAATTCTATACTGATAAAGATAATTTGAATACAGAAATTTGTGCAAAAAAGTATGTTGTAAAAGGAAATCATATTTTTTCTCATTGTTTGACACAACTAAGTTTGTCATTCTATTTTTGATGCTTTTGGAACTTCTATGATATTTTTCCAAGAATACAGGGTGAGTCAGAATAAGACCGACAAACTCCACACACAGATTCCTCACCTCATTTCGAGGTGAAAAGATTTCATCAATGTATGTCCTAAAATGGTTTCTCTCTGCGATACAGTGTCGAAGGTACGAAAACAACATAGAATTTTTTTTTTCTTCAAGACTCCTGAAGGAAAGGAATAGAAACCTGGTGCATCTAGTTTTATTAATGTGATGATTTGAAGTTGTAATCTATAATTTTTGTAAACCATTGGCGTAGTTACGGTGGTATGAGGCAATACTTTTCTTCTTATTTTCTTCAGACAAGGGAATATACAAATGGGTTCAAGAAAAAGAAACCACCCAAACACCAAAACTACGTCACAATCACACTCGATGCGCGTTTCGCCAACAAAGTCAGCATCTTCAAGAGCTAAAAGCTTACTGGACCACTTATTCTACCTTACTTCTATTTATTCCACTATTTCCTAATGGACGTCAAATTATGTAATATTTCGAATCTACCTACTCTACCTACTACTTATCTGAGATCCAACCGCACTCATTATCAAATTTGCCAACTTTTGTTGTTTACTTATTCTAGTAATTTACCTGCACTGAATACATTTTAATGTTATCCTACTTGGTTGGATTTGATGAAAATAATTTCATGGAAAAACAATAACTTATGAATGTATTGTGAAGAAAAAAAAATTTCAATGTACTAAGAACTTGAATAATTGGCTGTAAGGAAAAGGATCCATTTTAGCATTCATACTATTTTTACACTTGGCATTATCCAGACTCCAGCATGTTGGGCCACACTTCATTTTTGGGGTCTTGAATATTGGATATGAGCAATGTGTTCTCTGAACCGTACTTTCATGGCCGTTCGGGTTTGACCCAAATGCTTCTTCTCGCAGTCCTTAATTTCATAAGTCCCCGATTTTTCTTTTTCATCAGTTTTATCGTTGGGAGTGCCCAATACTTTACACGAAATTTTGTATGTAGGTGGTATACAAAACTTCGTGTGAACTTCAACAAGTATTGAGCACTCCCAAAGATAAAACGGATGAAAAAAAAGTCGGGGATTTATGAAATCAGCTGTATGGACAGCGAGAAAAAGTATTTGGCTCAAATCCAGAGAGCCATGAAATTACGGTTCAGAGAACACATTTTTCATATCCGATATTCAAGACTCGACCAACATGCTTTGGATCACGACCACCGATTTGATGACAAAAGTTTAAAATCAGACAGGTTTATGACCATAGACTTCTCGATGCATTCGAGAGTCTGGATATTGCCAAGTGTAAAAATAGTATGAATGCTAATAAGGATCCTATTCCCATTATTCAAATTAGTGGTACATTGAAATTTTTTTCTTTTCTTCACAATACATTCATAAGTTATTGTTTCTCCAAGAAATGTTTGTCATCAGATCCAAACCAATTAAGATAATATTAAAATTAATTCAGTGCAGCAAATTACTAGAATAAGTAAACAACAAAAGTTGACAAATTTGATAATGAGTGCTGTTGGCCATCAGATGAGTAAGAGGTAGAGTAGGTAGATTCGAAAAGTTAGATAATTTGACGTCTCTTAAGAAATAGTGGTATAAATAGAAGTAAGGTAGTATAAGTGGTCCAGTAAGCTTTTATCTCCTGAAGATGCTAACAATGTTGGCACAAATGAGTTTTTGACATCAGTTAGACTCATTGATACTCATCTGTTTCTGGGATATTTGCGAAAAACTGAAGATATGTCCTGAGTACAGACATAATTTCCTGTGTGCAATAATCGCAAAATGCAACTTTCTTACAACATATAGGAATAATTTTCAACCTCCCGAACATTCTGAAATGTTGGTAGTATTCAAAACATAGTAGGTAAGTCAGAATTAGAACGACAGACTCCGTTTTCTTTCATTCATCGTAAATTCACTGATATGCGACCATACTTTCTTGCATAATGATTGTTTTGAAAGATCAACTGATTAACAAACCCAGCCTCAACTTCATAATACTCCCTTAGATGAGAGTTATGGCCTGAAATAATATTTGCGAAAAACTGAAAATAAATACTTCTATTTGTGGAATTTTATGTTGGAGTATAATTTTTAAAGCCATTTTTTATTGAATTATCTAGGAAAATATTATCCAATCAACATGTTTTTATGAAGAAAAACAATTATTTTGTATTAATATCTACTTAATTGATAGACACGGTTTATTGGGTACACTACATGGAAGCAAAAATGCCATTAGAGCAATTGTTCACATGAATCATCATTTTGTTCAATACACTACTGGCATCTCCGTATCATCGACTATCACACGCTTTGGAATATCCCTGGTGTATCATGTATTGACGTACATGCTGCTAAAATTATTGCCTTTGAATCTTCCACAGATTCTACAGGTGTTGAATACACCAGGGATTTGAGGTATCCCCATTAAAAAGTCGAGTGAAGTTAAATGCGGAGAAAATGCATGCCAATGTATGGGACCACATCTACCTAGCCACCAACCACGAAATGTTTGATCAAGAAATTGACATACTAATTGCAAATTCGAACCACTGATCAACGTATAAAGCATACACGATATTGTTCTTCATCAAAAACTTGCTGTTTGGATAATATTTTCCTAGACAAATTGATCAGAAATTGCTCTAAAAATGATACTGCAGCATAAAATTCAACAAATTAATAGTATCTATCTTCAGTTTTTCGCAAAAATTCTTTCAGATTTCATGTCTTATCTGAGTGGAATATTATGAATTTGGGGTTGGGTTTGTTTGTCAGACGATTTGTCAACACAATCATATGCAAGAAAGTATGGTAACATACCAGTGAACCCACGACATTGATACGATCTAATGATATGATGAATGAAAAAACGGAGTTGTCGGTCTCATTATGACTCACTCGTACTATGTTTTCGATTCTTCCAACAAATAAAAATGTTCAGAAGGTTGATAAATATTTCGATATGTTGTAAGAAATTGGCAATATGCGATTATTGCACATTTACAAATTACGTCGCAACTCAGGACATTTCTTCAGTTTTATTCCATTATCTCAGAAACCCCCACTTTTAGGCACATGGAATGCTATGTCAAACACTCATTTGTCTATTCACCTGTCCAAAGAAAATATTAAGGAAAATATGACCACAAATCATCGTCACTACGACACTGGTTAACGAAAATTTAAAATTGTAACTTCGAATCACCGCGTTGGTATACCAAGTTTAAATTTTTTTCCTCCTGGTGTTCTGGAGAAAACAAAATAAATCTTAATTTTTTTCGTAATTTCGACACCCTGTATCTCAGAGGGACGGGATGCATTTTAGTACATACCTTTGTTATCCAGTATTTGATATCGACAAAATGTTGATAGTAGTAGTCGGTCAGAAATATGGAATGAAAAAAACGGAGTTGTCGGTCTCATGACTCACTCGTACTATGTTTTCGAGTCTTCCAACAAATAAAAATGTTCAGAAGGTTGATAAATATTTCGATATGTTGTAAGAAATTACCAATATGCGATTATTGCACATTTACAAATTACGTCGCAACTCAGGACATTTCTTCAGTTTTACTCAATTATCTCAGAAACCCCCACTTATAGGCACATGGAATGCTATGTCAAACACTCATTTGTCTATTCACTTGTCCAAAGAAAATTGAAGGAAAATATGACCACAAATCATCGTCACTGCGACACTGGTTAATGAAAATTTAAAATTGTAACTTCGAATCACCACGTTGGTATACCAAGTTTAAAATTTTTTCCTCCTGGTGTTCTGGAGAAAACAAAATAAATCTTAATTTTTTTCGTAATTTCGACACCCTGTATCTCAGAGGGACGGGATGCATTTTAGTACATACCTTTGTTAGAAATACATCCAGTATTTGATATCGACAAAATGTTGATAGTAGTAGTCGGTCAGAAATCGGAAGATCTGATCCTCATCGCAGTTTATGTGGTTGATATCCTCGTTACATCACGTGCTCCAGAATCAGTAAATAGTTTCACCTCCAAACTTTCGACTAAATTCGAAATCAAACACTTTGGCTATTGTCTAGGCATTGAAGTTGTGCGATATGGAAACAGAATAGCCATGACCCAAAAAGGATATATTCAGGATATTCTTATGCGTTTTGGAATGACCGAAGCAAATCCTGTCAGTACTCCAATGGATATTCATGCCAAGTTGACAAAAAACCTCAACATAATTGAAGAAGTAATAAGTGATAAGTATAAGGAGTTGATTGGCTGTTTGACTTATTTATCTGTCACGACAAGGCCCGATATAAGTTTTGCAGTGAGTGAGTTGCCTTGGACAATTTAACAACTCGTATGGAAAATTACATTGGACCGCAGCAAAACGAATATTACGGTATTTGAAGGGAACAATGAATTTGGGAATAACATTCAAACCCGATTCTGTGAAAGTTCGAGGTTTTGTTGACGCGGACTGGGGAAGCTGTCCAGAAGATCGAAAGTCATACACTGGCTACGTTTTTGTATTGAATGGTGGACCCATATCGTGGGAATCTAGGAAACAGAAAACCGTAGCGCTTTCATCAACTGAAGTGGAGTACATGGGTATGACGGAAGCCGCTAAGGAGGAAATCTACCGTCGTCGATTCCTGACGGTATTAGGTTTGAACCATTTGACTGACATTGTTGTATACAATGATAATATGTCAGCTAAGAAACTTGCTGAAAATCCAGTATTTCACGCAAGGAGCAAGCATATTGATATCAAGAGTCATTTCATTCGAGAAGCAATGAGCAGTAATGAACTGAAAGTCGAATCCACTATCCACCAATGAGATGCCTGCTGATATTTTGACCAAAGGTTTGCCGAGACCCAAACATCTACATTGCGTCCAAATGCTAGGACTTGAACATATATCAAAAGAAGGAGATTGGACATTCGTCGAGGGGAAGTATTAGAAATACATCCAGTATTTGATATCGACAAAATGTTGATAGTAGTAGTCGGTCAGACAGTTGTCAGACATACTTCATGTAATTACAAATTCAATTTATGCTGTTTGTATTCTTTGTTCATTAAAGCAATATACATAAGTCTTTTCATTGAAGAGTCTTCCTGCCAAAGCTCTAACAACCTTGATAGAAACTTTTCACCTCGAAATGACGTGAGGAATCTGTATTCGGAGTTTGTCGGTCTTACTCTGACTCACCCTGTATATTTTTCGTCTTCAAGACTAAAAAATCATTTGCGAGAAAAAAAGTCAGAAAATTTCTTCTATCGTTGCTCTCTTGAGCATGTATTGCAACGAAACAGTCTCATCATTTCACTACAGAATTGCACCCCTCTATTACACAAATTATGTTATGACTGCAGATTTTTCCAACCCTTTGTCCTTTGTTATGCGAAGATGAGTTGGAACATCATCAACTTCAGACTAATGCAACCGAGTTCTTGCAAGGAACTAAAAATAGAAAAGTTAAAAGCTTCTAGGTTACTGAATTGAAGAAAATGTTTTAATGGATATTGTTGCGGGCTCTTAAGTGGGCGATCGATTTTCACCCCTTCGCTAGTAGCGACTAAGGGCTTGTACGACCAGCCGATGTATCCCATTGACCCCTTTGATATATTGACAAATAAATATGCAAAGAAGCATCTAATGGTCCCAATCACTTTTGTGACAAACATAATAACTATTTTTCATGACTTGACAACTTATAAATAGTGAACCCCTTGCTATGTTAGGCTTCCCAAAGTGGATTTTTTGTCACAAGGCAATTAATTATCCTGGAGCTTCGGGACGGTCTTTCATTGACATGACGTGACATAATTATTTTTTTATACAGCGGGTTTATTGAATGAGCCCTCGGTTAACGTTTGAATGGCTTGAAATCGAAATATGGAAGACAGTTAATTTCAACTATAACATAAGAGAATTTCTTTCACCATTCCTCTTACAGGATGAGTCGAGATCCTAGTATGTAGGTATGTGGGCCCAAAGTGTCTCAAGAAGTCATATATTCCACCTTTATATGGAGAAGACAGTTTCTGGTGGATACACTTTTGAAAAAGTTATTCTTGGGTACTTTCTAAGTAATGAGAAACATTTATGGGGACTTTGTGACAAAAAAATACTTTTTAAAATCAACCGAGCATTATGGCTGAAAATTGAAAGATTGGAAAAAACGTATTATGGATTCTTTTATGACTGAATTAACATCAGATTCTGGATCAGAACACTCTTAAACCTAAATTGACTTATTTTGAAAATAATTGCAATCATTAATTAATTATTTTTCCGCATCTGCAAATTCACATCAATTTATGATATTGTTATTTGCAGATGACTAGGGGATTGAAATCTAAGAGTGTTAGACTATTCTGAACCCATTTCAGATGTTAGATCAGTGACAAATTTTCCCCAATTTTTCACTTTTTAGTTCGCCATTGAAAAGTGATGCTGTTGATTTTCTGCAGTATTTTTGGAAAATTTCTGGGCTCTTTGTCAGTACAGAATCATTCAGAGCATTATGGATGAATAAGAGTTTGTGATATTGCCAGCTACATATGACACCCTGTATATTTCAATAATTCAGCATTGAGTTCTGAGATATAAGTGTGCGGTATCAAATTAGTCGTAATAAAATGGTATTTTTTCCTAACCCGACCGAGCCACCATGATGCCATTTGAAAAAAAAATTGTAGGTTCTATTTTAAAATTAAATTTTACATAGTGACATTTCGACCGAAAACAGTGGAGTTGTTTTTTTCACAAAATTTAAGGGCTGTAATTAGTGATTTGAACGTATCCATAGCACTCTAGGTTATAATATATAATAATATAATATATGTTTATTCACAGAACTAGATACATATATATTTATACATTAAAATTTTTGTAGAATTTGTCTGTAAATAAACTGTTCATTTCCACAGAAGCTGATTTGAGGGATCAGCTGTACGTGGTACTCACAATAGAGTTTGAGCATGTTGAATCTAAAAACTAATTAAAGTCTAAAAAATAGTTAAAAATCAATTATGCAATAATTGGTAGTGTATATAAATTTTTTAAATTAGAGGTAAAAATATAAATTTCAATATTATAGATAAAAAACTTTTGAATCTATAGATTTGTTGTACATATTACAATCTAGCGGGAAAATATTTCAATTCGGGTAGCTAAATATCACATATCGGTAAGGAAGTATATTGGGTGGTTCGTCAACATCAGTTTGGATTCAAAATGTTAAATATGTATTTATCATATTATGGTATACTTTACGGTCTTCTGACAACAACCATTCTTCAACTGCTTTCTTATATTGGGTAAGATTTCTTAAATTTTTCAAGTCTTTGGGAAGGTAATTATATAGTTTTGTATTTATGTAGTGACAGCTGTGCTGGCCAATAGCTTTATCACATTTGTCCAAGGTCGTTTTGAAATATTTATTCCTAGTATCATATCCGTGGTTAATTGACTGTATTGTGATCTTTCGTTTATGTATATTGATCAAAATTTTATATGCGAATATTTGCCTTGTATCATATATTCGTTTGTTTTCATATAGTGCGTCACTGGGATACCTGATATCTTTGTTAAAAACAATTCTCAAAATCAATTTTTGAACAACGCGTATTTTTTCTAAGTGGTTGTCTGTAACTCCGCCTCATCCTATAATACCGTATGATAACAAGCTTTGTACCAATGCATAGTAAACAATTTTCAAATGGCAAATATCCAAATACTCTCTCAATATTTTAAATTTAGTCACTAAACTATTATTATGAATGTCCCATCGTAAATGCCTATCTATAATCATTCACAAATATTTGATGGATTCACAGTCTGGTATAGTTACTGTGTCACTTAAAATTAATGGTCCTAGGTTAGGTAAACCAGTAGCATATGAGGAGAAGGGAACATATTTTGTTTTCTCAACGTTCAAAGTAAGTAGATTATGTTCGAACCATTTTTTTATTTCCCTCATATCTTGTTCTGCTTCCTCTTTCAAAAATTCCCACGATTTGATTGTATAAAATATTGCCGTATCATCAGCGAAACTCAGAATAGTACCTCTAGTATTCAAATGAAGTATACTGTTTATATACAGCGTGAATAAAATTGGGCCCAGTACAGTTCCTTGTGGGACTCCATACTCAATTGTTCTAGTTTCACTGATGATATTTTCTATGCAAACTTTTTGCATTCTATGAGAAAGGTAATTCTTAAAAAGTTTATGAACATTTCCTCGAATTCCGTATGAATGTAGCTTACTCAAAAGTTTATCGTGACAGATAGTGTCGAACGCTTTACAGAGGTCTACAAAATACACATTGCCGGAGTTTTTTGTCTAATGCATTATATATTTCGGAAGTTAATTTTACAATTGCATCCTCGGTCGACTTTCCTTCTCTGAAGCCGTACTGTTTGTCACTTAGAACTCCGTTTTTGTTCAAGAAGCTCATTAGTCGGTTCCTCATAATTTTTTCTATAATTTTGGCTATATTGGATATTAGAGATACGGGTCTATAGTTCGACACCTCAGATTTTTTTCCGCCTTTATGTTGGTGTAACCTTCAAAATATTGGGAAAAATTCCTGTTTGGAAGATTTTATTCACAAAGTTAGTGAGAGGTTTTTTTAATTTCTTATTTGTTTAAGTGTTTCCGATCTTATACCGTCTTCACCGGGGGACTTTTTATTTTTTAGTGAATTTATGATGATACATACTTCATTTTCTGTCGCTGGAAATAAATACATACTATTCTGATTCATTACCAAATTCTCATTAAAAACTAAAATTTAAAATTTGAAAAAACTTGGTTACAAAAAGTGACAAATGATACAAGGTTGTATTCAGAAAATCGTAGTATAGAGACAAAAGAGGTGAAAATATACTGGGTGTTCCGTTTAAAATTCGAAAGTTTCTGGTGAAACCAGAAGTTGCACGAACTTGAGTTATTTGCCAAAAACGCAGTTTTATCTCACATGTAGATCCTCCAAATCTCATTCTATTATCTTCAAAAACAAAAGAGTTATATGGGCGAGCCACCTTCCGCGTACACCCGGTATAAATTTACTTTCTCAAAGTTCCCCAAGTATTGGTTACGCCTTAACTTCGGTGAACTCCCGGTATAATTGTTGAGTACCATGCAGTAAAATATTTTGTCAACTTCAAGTATTCAAATCTCGCTACGACATCCACCAATGCAGCCTTCACAAAATAACAGTGTGCCATGTTGTCATCAAAGTAAAAATCTAGGCTTCAAACAATCCGATTCATTATAGATAATAGCGTTGGTAATTTATGAGAAACAACAAATATCTAGCATTCATCTGTCTAATAAGAACGTAGATAATTTTATGTGACACCTATCAACATTTTTATGTTAGAAAAATTTAAAACAAGTCATTATGAGATGTTTACAAGTTAGAAAGACGGCTGATAAAAAATATTGCCTTTTCGGGTCCCTTAGTTGTCGCAGTCAAGTACCTGCCCTGAAGAGCGGCCTCGGTTCTTTTAAGAGCCGAACAAAATGTCGTATAAGTTCCAAGAAGTGTTAAATTTGACATAGTGAAGTTAAATTGGATGTTTAACTGATTCTGAAAAGTGAAGAGTCATTTTTTTATATAGAACTGCTTCAGGCAACTCATGATCATGCTCGCTATTATATTCTCAAGCACCGACGTATTAAAAATCCGTAACAATAAAAAATTAAACCAAGGCTTTTGTCAACACCGAATCTGATACATAAAGATGCTAAGATGGAAAAATCTTATTGTAGGAGTGCGCCACAGCAGATGCAGAGAAAGGGTCAGAATTTATCTACCTACACCGAGAAAAACGGTCCAACTGCACTAGTGCACTTGACACTATTTTGATAATAGCAATAAGTTTTTCACTTACGAGCGCTAAAGTTGACTAAAGTATGGGAATTTTGATAGTGGCAATTACTTCATTGTCAGTGTTCTTTTTTCATTTCCAGGTGGACGCAGGTAGAAGGCTGTTGTCGTTAGTTCACTGCGTCTGGCTCAATGCGCATGATTCTTGGATCTAATAACCACACACCCCGTCGATGTAGAGAGTGGTTGGGGGCTGTGTGGATTACACCGAGAAAAACGGTCCAAATGCACTAGTACAGTTGACACTATTTTGATAATGGCAATAAGTTTTCACTTACGAGCGCTTAAGTGCAGCATTTGCTGGAAATAAAAAACACTGACAATGAAGTAATTGCCACTATCAAAGTTTCCATACTTCAGTGAATGGCAGCACTAAGTAAAAATAACTTGCTCCTTGTCATGATTAAAGATATATAATTGAAGTGTCATTGATAGTCACAATCACACAGAGTGTTAGTTTCAAATACTCTTGGTTTTATACTGATCGACAAGCGTAAGGATGCCTCCGAGAATTGGTTGCGCAGTAGACGGAACCCTGGAGTGGGGCAGGAGCTCAATCGCTCTGCCTTATTCATGCAGTTAACGTCGTGAGTGTACAGTCAGTGGAATAAAATTATTGTGGCGTTATTCTGATTGTGTGTTGAATGTGAAATCCTTGTGTTGTGGTTGTGTATAGTTTTGAAATATTATTAGATAGGTTATAGTGTAGATTGTTGTGTTTGAAAATGCCTTCAAAGAGTAAAGTGAGAAATAAGATTCTGAGTGGACAAAGTAGGGAAATTGTCAGTAATGTCATCAAATTTATGCAGGCAGAAGCAAGGATAGGTGAAACCAGTATTCCTCTTGTGAAGGTTCAAGAACGAGTTGCTGCCGCAACGGGAGTTTGCGTTAGACGCATTAGGAAAACTAATTCAGAAATGAATAAAATTGAAATAGGTGAAATGGAACAATTCTCAACTCCAAATAAAAAGAGAAACAAAAAATCAAAAGTTACCATGGACAATGCTGATTTGGAAATTTTACGTAGATGTATCAATAAATACCATGTCACGGAAAAACGAGTTCCCACGCTCAAAGAGGTTCATAAAACAATTGTGGAAGATATGGAATATCGGGGTAGCAGGGAATCCTTGAGAAAGGAAATCCATAAACTTGGATTTCGTTGGAGGAAAGCAAAAATCAACCGGAAAATATTAATGGAACGACAGCCCATTCGACTACTTGGAATAGAATTTTTGACGAAAATGCAGAGCTATAGAAAAGATGGTAGAACTATTGTTTATATGGATGAAACGTACATTCACTCTTCACACACACACGATAAAAGTTGCAATGATGATTCAATGGAAGGGCTGAAGAAACCTGTTAGTAAAGGGCAACGTCTTATCATAATACATGCGGGTGGTGAAATGGATTTTTGCCTAATGCTTACATAAGATGGAAATCAAATAACAATACTGGTGATTATCATAACGAAATGAACTCTGATAATTATAAGAAATTGGTAACAGAGAAATTAATACCCAATTTGTTGCCAAAGGGCGTTGTGGTAATAGATAATGCACCTTATCACAATAAACAAATTAATAAAATGCCAACTAACGCGACGAGAAAAGCTGAAATGCAGACATGGTTGAGGCAGAGGAATATTCCCTTCAGTATGGAGATGTTGAAGCCACAGTTATACGCCCTAATGAAGAACTTCAAGCCAAAATATAAGCAATTTGAAATAGATCAGCTGTTCATTGCATCAAATCATGACGTTTTGCGATTACCGCCATATAACCCGGATTTGAATCCAATCGAGTTGGTGTGGTCTGAACTAAAAAATTATGTGGCAGATAAAAATGTTACCTTCAATTTCAACGATGTAATTCAACATTGCGACAATTTTTTCGCCACGTTTTCAGCCGAGCAGTGGAAATCTCGTTGTGAACGAGCAAAGAAATTTGAAGAAGAGTTTATCTCCAAAGAGCCAATGATAGATATTGTCATAGATAGCATTATTATTAATTTAAATGAGGACAGCGACACTGAATCTGAATCAGATCAGGAGTCTGAAGATGCCGTTTCAGAAGATGAAGGATATTTGTCTGAAATTGAAGAGCGCTCTGATAGAAACAACAACAAAACATAAAATATACGAGTCGTGGGTGAAAAATCATATGTTAATTTATAGCTATATTTATGTGAGTATAAATTCATTTTGATGTACTTTTAATATTTGGTGTTTGTATTAGTGTTCGTGCAATATTTATATTTTATATTTTGAACCTTCTTTCGCAGGAGTGTCCCGTCTGTTTTTTAGCTACTCCTCGAAATTACTGGGAAGTAGGAGTTTCGAAAGATTTGTCATTCCGGCACTGTTCGACTTTGCCAGTGGTCAGAGGTCATGTGATATTGTTAGTCAACTTGTGTAAGTATGTTCCTCGTGTTCTTTATTATATTTATTTACCTATTTCTGATATAATGTGGCGATGCATTCTTTTTCTAGTCGTACTTTATTTACACTTATGGCTTCGGGAAAATTATGCAATTTTCATAAACGGTCCAGTGATCACAGACAATTATATTATTCGAACAGTTCATTAGGAATTAATGAAAATTCAGATAAGAACCTATGTTCCTACGTGTTGCAGAAAAATTTATCTCCCGATTGTACATTCCGATGATAACCAGCCGTAAACAGTTGTCGATCTTTGTCGCACATCTACTCACGCTTTCTATCGTTTGCGCATCTCAGAGGCATCCTTACGCTTGTCGATCTGTAGGTATAGTATTTTGATAAATATCAGAGTCATTAAAAAGATCACGCGCATGCGCAAATTCTTCATCAACGCTAATAGCAACGCTTCCCGAGCTAGTCTTGAAGTTCATCAGTGTTCGATCAGAGTGTGAAATTTATGATTGCGTGGTATATATAAATAGACCGAACGGTGCGTCTTTACTGGAATATAATATACAGGGTGGCCCCCGAAGTTTTGGACAGGGAATATCTCGGAACTCGAAAGTAGTGGAGAATTGTAATTTTGGGGTTCTGAATAAAAGCAATTGGTACAGCTTTTTTTTGATATAATGTTACCCAATAAGCTTTTTGTTTTCGGTCACGTGACATCAGATTCAAAATTATTAATGGAACACCCTGTATATTTTGGCATTTTTATGTTCCTTCCGATGAAACAATTTCAACAAACTATTATACTTGTGGTCTAAAACGATCAATTCAAAAAATACACCCTCTAAATCACTTGTGAATATCGTGAACTATATGATGGAATTCCCTAAATTAATTATCAATATTTTTCGATAGTTTCCAAGTATACATTATTTATCAGGAAAGTTTTCATCGACGTTTGGGCTTACTATCATTTATGCATATAAAATATTTCTTGCAGTATAATAGTTAATAATAAAGTTTTTTTATATGGAATATCTCATTTCAAGTACAAAATGCTGATTTATAGGTAAAAGTGAAAATTTAAATTTTTTATACTTAGGTAAAGTATTAATATATTGTTGACTTTTATACAATAAGAAATATTTTATGTGCATAAATGATATAGTAAGCCTTAACTTTGATAAAAGCTTTCTTGATAAAAGCTTCCAGTAATTTCGAGAATTCCTTTATGTAGTTCACGATATTCACAATTCAAATGCAATTAATTCGAGTATAGACGCGTTTGGTCTATCTACCTATACGACCAATACCAAATGTATGTAAGTATGTAAGTGCTTCATTTGATAGTAGGTAGCACTACGTTATATTTGAATTTCAGTTTGATAATGGCAAGTAAACACTGGGTCTTTTTTTCCTAGTGGCAATTGAAGTGAGACACAGTCCCAAATACAGGTGCTTTTTTTGATTGCTAATAAATACTAAAAAGTTTTAATAATGGTTTTTTCTCGGTGTATAACACAGAGAAAAAAATCACTTACTATCAGTGAAACTTGAATATCCACAAGTAAAAACTTGAATACTTTATGAGACAAATAAATAGGTTAATAACCACTAAAAAAATGTGTTCCTGGAAATGAACACTTGCAACTACTAACCCATTTTGATATATTTCAGATTATTACCCTTTATTGGCTACTTCACTGATGCCAATTAAATTGTTCACTTATGGGTAGAATACAGGTGCATTATCCTGCCTCTACTTATTTCTTTTGGACCTATCATTGGTAATATTTTCCATACCCAGTGAAGTATCAGTTCTCTCGTCACTGGTATGTATTATTTACTTCAATCGTTTTCTCTGAGTAGCCTATATGGTTAGTTTCGAGTATTTTTACTTTAATTCGATAAAGATTGTCTCAGAGAAAAATATATTTCAAATCAATTCAAAATATGATTTAATCGAATGACTATTATTGTCAAGTAAGATTTCCTTCTATTTTTGACAAAAATTTTTGAGACAAACGATCATAAAAATTTCAAGATTCTCTCTTACTTTTTGACAATAGTCCTAGACATAATAGATTATTTCATATTTCTGAACAGTTTGAAGTATAATTTTCACATACCTACTTACAATTTTTATCCAGTAACGCTAGAAGTATTTGAAAACGACCACAGACTACTCACTGGAAAACAAATCATAAATAATACACTAATGAGGATTTCATTATTATAAACATATACATAAATATGATGCCGGCAACAATCACACCCATATCTAAGACGCTACATGAGGAAGGAACGATTCAAATGACGAAATGACTCCGTGAGGCTCGCTTCGTTCAATTCAACCGTTTCCACAACCGAAGAATGTCGCGGAAACACCCGAACCAAAAAAGTTAACTAAGCATAAGTAAATTGATCTTTAACCCAATCGACTATATCGATTGACGTTATTGATGAAATGGCTAGAGCCCAAGTGAAGTTGTTTCAGATAAATGAATCGGTAGTGGTAGGTATCAGTATATCTATAATGAGTTTAGTGTACACTTATAGGTATCGAAGAAGGACAATATTTTGATTCGCTAAGTATTCTGTTCAGTTACGGTAGGAACCCACTTTCAGATACATTGTTTCGTTTACTATGAGAATCTCATATTCCCACGGTAGGTAAAAATTTAGTACACCCAATTGACTTTTTTCAAGTAAACAATTTACTTGGCAGAGTTTTCTCTGTGAAATCAACAATATTACACTCGACGCGCGTTTCGACAACAAAGTTTGCATATTCAGGAGCTAAAAGCTCACACTGATAAAAAGGATTCATTGCATGAATGCATAATTGCGTTGATTCAAAAAGGTATTCTTGAATAGGTCCAACCAAATACGAATTAGTTTGATTTTTGACGGATTCATTCTGCTGTTTGTGTTGATTTAGTCAAGAATAGTTCAGCTTCAATAATTGTTAAATGATGTGTCGGTTGAGAAATTAATGGTGGGTTTTATAAAAAAATCAATATTTCATTTATTTTTATGGAAATGAAGAAGAGGAAGTGGGATATTAATCAAAAATCCGGGTGCAAAGCTCCCGGAAAATTTTGGGGAGGGATGATGTGGTCGTAATTTTTTACTATAAATTGATCATTTCATCACGTTTAGCGACTACTACTTCATTTGTTTTTGAACTTATGGAGAAATTTCAATGAAACTTTTTGTGGACCTGTTCAGAGACTATAAAACTGTCGATTTAATTTTTTGATATCTCGTTTCGTTTTCGACTTTTTGGTGATTTTTAGAGAAAAAGTACAAATTTGGCTATTTTTTTTCAATTTTTTCATCATTTTTCCACTTTTAATCGAATTGGGGGAGAACGGTTTGGAAATATCGATGTGGCTTGTGAAGACAGACGTATACGAAGCAATTTTTAGATTTTTATTTACGGTCAATTTTTCGGTTTTCCATTTTTTCACGAAAAAATGTCAAAATTTTTTCTTGAAGATTTTCTGAAGAGGGTCATAAAAGTTTTTTTGGTAGATTATAAAAATATCAACCTTGTCAGCGGAATAAATTTTTTATTTAGTGAGACGGATCATATCGATTATCGGGAGCTGGCGCATCGCGTGCTCGTTCGGAATCTTTCGAGTTTTTTCGGAATTCGATTAATACTCTTCGTAGTGGTAGATCTCGACATCACAGGAAGTAATCTCATACGTGCTATCATTTGTAGTAGTAAATAAAAATATTGGATGAACGTAAAACCACTACAGGAAAGGTATTTGA
Organism: Chrysolina oricalcia; assembly: GCA_944452925.2. Lineage (NCBI taxonomy): Eukaryota > Metazoa > Arthropoda > Insecta > Coleoptera > Chrysomelidae > Chrysolina > Chrysolina oricalcia. Next base: position 19,342,366 of record OX101809.2, on the reverse strand, counting down.
TAATAACCTGTTATTGAACATTTCAACTGATGAAGTAGTCAATAATTATTGAAATAATCATCATTTGGATGTGGTATGCAATAGATTTGTGGTGATATTGAGCACTCATAAAATTAATATCACTAACAAGTAATTTGTTTAATGAAACTCAATCGGCATTACCATTCAATTAGTAAAAAGAAAATCCTTTTATTTTCTCAGTGTACTCTATACAATTATATCTTATTTCAATCTCAAAAGATACTTCATTTCGAGAAATATCTAATGTAATCATTTTAAAGATTTTTAACGGAATTTTCTTTGAATCAACTAATCGTAATAAAATGCTGTTTTTTTCTAACCCGACAAGCCAACATGTTTCCATTTGAAAAACTTAGTACCTAATAGAAAATTTTAAAATAAATTTCCACATAGCAGTTACATTTTGACGAAAACAGTAAAGTTGTGATTTTCCCAAAATTTTATGGCTGAAATTAGTGACTTGGAGGTTTGTATGATCTATGCCTATCTCCAGTGGTTTCCGAGAAATTTATTGATTTACTTATTTTTTGTGCGAAAAATAGCTTCAATTGAATGTATGCATAGCCCTCTTGAATAGAAAATTAATTTCAAAATATAAGATTAGTTTGGTTACCAAAACTGATAATTGATATATGGTTGGATTCAGTGTGTCATATGGAAACAAATGAAGTGAAAATATACCATTTGTCTCATTTGAAAGTCGAAAGTTTATGTCACTTCTCGTAAAATCGTAAGTTGCATGTAGCTGAGTTACTTGTCTCAAAATCCAGTTACATGTCGTATACAGATCCTCCAAATTTCATTCCATTATCTTCAAAAACAAAAAGTTATTATGGCAAGCCACTATTCGCGGACACCCAGTACACAATGCCCGCCACAAAGTTATGGAAAAAAGTTTATTATTGAAGCAATGGAAAAAAAGTAGGTGTTAGTAAGCAGAGAACAGTGGGGTAAGATAAAAATATATCGAAAAATGGTACATCGAAAATATATGAAAAAGTTGCTTAGAATTTAATTTTATACTCGTATACCAAGTTTCAAGTATTAAATCGCAGTAATTGAAAATAAGTGTTAATTTTTTTGATAATATTTCGAATATTTTTTCAAATACAATATTTTTTTCTTCTGATATCTTGATTGTGGTGTAATATTTCACTACTATTGATTGTGATGATATGTCAATCTAAAAAACATCTAATATACCATTAGAGCGAATCAGTAGGAAAAAAGTTGATATTTGTGAAGACAAGTGGCAATTTTCAATTTTTTTGAATTATCGGGTGAAACTCTGTATATGAGTGTAAAAATTTAATTCTAAGTAACTTTTTCAATTAACTTTTTTCGTTATTTTGCCATCTCACAGCACTTTTTGCCTCTTTACAGGTTTTTTTTTTTTTTAATTTGCCGCCATACCAGTTAATACGTTACATGTGTCAAAATCGATTTTCGGGTTGTCGGACATGCGCAATCGATCACACAATTTTTTTCCGTTACTCTAATAATATTTTCTTCCCCATAAGTTACAAACTACATGTCGAACACACTATATCCTCAACTATTGTATATTTACCTCAAATGAAATCCCTTATTCTCAGTGATTCCTGACCACTTCGATTGATGGTAAACTCCTAACGACTTGGCTAAAATAGACAGACAACAGGGTAGACAACGATTTCATGAATTTAAACGAAACGAAGTAGGCGTGACGAATAATAAAAGGGTAATATATTAATCTAAACGTAATGGCTAATAAACACTGAGCATAGTGCGGTGACATTTGTGTTTTAACGAACTACAGAATCGTCTATAAATCGAAAGCTTTCTGATCTGCCGTTTCAGTTTGAGACAAGGAACCAAGGAAGGAGTTTCTTGTCAAGTAACCTTGAAATGTCTTATTATTTTGCCAACACATTGATGACAACTACGTTGAATGACTGAAAAAAATGTAAAAACTCCAAAGGGATTTCTAATAAAAGTTTTCTTCCGAATTTTTTCCCGCATTATGGAAAAACAATCACAGGTGTTATGAAAGAAATAGCTAATTGACTTATTAACTAGGGTGGAAAGAGCTACTTTTCCTTCCGCAGGATGTAGTTTAGTGCCCGACGCGATGCGATTTTTCCTCTTACCCACGTATCAAACATTTATTTTAAAAATTAATTTATTGCACATATAACAAATTTTTCAATACACACCATATAATTAGGTACACAAGTATCGTTTCTTGAACGAATTCATCAATATATGTATTATAAATAAGTACATTTTTTTTCTCTCTCTGTTTTGGCATCGACTGCTATGGTCATTAGTCATGTGTTCTGGGTAGACATTGATACTAACTCCATACGCCACCTTAGGAGCAGTACTGTTAATTGGAACGTAACAGTGAATCGTGCAGGACTCGCCACAGTCGAGCCACGAGATTTTAATAATTTAATAGTTAGAACTAAATTTTAAAACATCCCAGCACTGTCTAGGGTTCGAACTCCGGACCTTTGGCTTAGAGTCGGACGCTCTTACCACTGCGCCACGCCTCGCGGGGTTTTTCCGTTTTATTTTCGTTTTTACTTCCCTCGACACATGTCCAGGAATTGATTTGATCCATTCCGTATTCTTTTGAGATATACTTCAATATATATCCTACAGAAGTGTGTACAGGTTTTGAGAATGATCCAAAAATGTTAACAGGGTATATCCTGCGATCTTTCGGAAAATGTCGAATTGAAAAAAATCAAACACGCCGAACCGTTCATTTATTCCGTTTATTTTTCACCAAAATGATCGGAATACTAGAAAATTTTGAAAAACCTGAAAATCGAAATTTTCATTTAGGAAAATACGAAATATCTCGGAAACGGTTGATATTTTTACAATTTACCATGAAATTTCACCTGAAAATGTATTCCGCGGACACCCGGTATAAGTAAAAATTAAATGCTGCTCTTTGGTAAGCGCAAGTGCTCACCATAACTCACGAATCGAACGATGGATATGCATAATTCTTTTATTTATTTTGTTCGTTATGGTCCTGGTTAAGTTTTTCGTGAAAAAAAATTGGAAAAGTCGGAAAATTCGGAAAAACTGCAATAATCATAATTTTTCATTAACTTTCAATCGTAACCAACGATAGGAGCGATATATTTGGTTGTATCTTTGTTTGTTTTGTACCTGATGGTCCCGGAATGGAAACAACTCAAATGAATGTTCTCAACAGAAAAAAAATATGAAGAATTCATTCTAGCATAAATTAAAATTAAATTACATTCGTTTTCACTTTTATGTTCTTTCGTGAACTGTCCACCATAGTTATTTTATTTCTTTTCCATTTTATTCCAAATAGTGAATCAAGCCAACCATTGTGACGAAAAACTTATTTCACTGTTTATGTTCAAGGGTGCTTTCCAAAACCATTCAAAATATGACTAATTCGACCTCTGTTCAGTATGTTCCAAATTAATTCGGCACAAGTGTCAACACCATTATTATTCGAAGAAAACAGAGTTCTTTGAGAGATCGTTTATATATAATTTTTCAATTCATATTATAATGTTTTATTTTGTTCACCTCATTTTTCAGAAATCCCCAAAAATAAAAATCTAGGTGTGTAATATCTGGTGAATTTGATTATTGAAAAGTTTATTCATCGAAACCCACCTTATAAGAAATTTCATGATATTTTCTCGAGCCCTTTTGAAAATTTTGGACCGTTCGCTGACATTTCAACGAAAATTCAATGTTTTCATATTTCAAAAACCACTTTAATTGAAAATTTGATATATGAAAACATACGAGATGAGGGGACGCTGAATTGATTGAAATGGAAATAACTAGGGTGTTCCATTGAAAAAAATCAATTAACCCCTATGTCTGGAAAAACTGGTAATTTGGCAACATTGCCAATATCACCACTGAATCGGGCATCATTAGAAACCATCTTGTATGAAATTTCCTGAATTTTTCTTGAGTCGTATTGAAAATATTGGAACATTCCTAGACTTTTCGACGAAAATGCCATGTTGTCATATTTCACAAATCTCAATAATTTAAAATCTGAAATTTGGATTAAGTAATGAGGGGCCGATGAATTGATTGCAATGCAAATAAATAAGGTGTTCCGTTTGAAAAAAATGAGGTTAGTTAGCCACAATATCTGAAAAACTGTTGCTTTGGCAACATTTCCAATACCATCATTGCATCGGGCATCATCAAAAACCATCCTGTAGAAATTTATAGACTTTTGAAAGGAACTGTATAAGATGCTCTGTGTGAAGCAACTGACCATTATGACATAAATGTATCTAAGTTTATCAAGGAAGTAAATAACATTGAATTGAATTGAATAGCTTCCTCTGATGAAATTCGAAAACCAGCCATGAACCAACATTGATTCATTCCATATAGAAATATATCATTATTGTTATGTGTAACATTACCCGAATTAGAAGATCCCAATTATTATGACATAACTTCCTGAATTTGAAATATTTTCCCGATTTTGACATAATTTACCTTATTATGAGTAACAAATTGTAATCCAAATCAAACCACTTACAAGCTGTTTTTGCAATTCAGCTCCTGTGGTTCTTCCATGTTTATTCTAAACTAATTATATCATTTTTCTGTAACGTAAATGAATTTTATTGAATGAACATGATATTATTAGTTATTTTTGTATCTAGTGCGCGAAATGCTCGACTATTTTTTTAAAAAAAATCAGTTCTCGATCACCAAAGTATTTGGCGCATGAGATGCAAACAAAATTTTTTCTACAAACGTCAAAAATATTGTTCTAAAATAAGTAATAACTATGAAAAATAGTATTGAACTGGCTTAAATAATTTTTCCAAATCAAGTAATTACTGTAACTATGGAAATAAAATGGCATTTGTTGACAATTATTTCAAAGTGACAGTTCTTGATAATTATTTTGGAGTGACTTTTTATTCGCGTCAATTTCGTGCGTGATATTTATTATTGTAAAAGAATGGAAATTTCGAGCGACGATGAACTAAGCAGTACCCCACCTAACTTGATAGATGCGGCCAATTCCGTAATTTCCAACCTTTTACCGGAGAAATCGAGGCGGCAGTATGAAAATGCATATCAGCAATTTAAAGAGTGGTGTGAAGCAAATAAAGCCAGAAAAATATCTCTCACAATTTGAAAACCTTAATTATTGTTCTACATTAATAAATAAACGATTTCTTGTTTTTTGCTTGATTGAGGAGTTGAGGACCATATAGGTTAGAATATGAAAATCCCATATAGTTTACATGCAGTGTGCGAAATATATTTCGCACATTACTTCGCGCACGGTGTCATGGTAACGAATGAAAATGAAAAAAAGTGCCACTTCGCATACTGTTGTCAATGCGCGAACCTTGTCATTTTTTGACGTTTGTAGAAAAAATTTTTTTGTGATCTCTTGCCGCACAGGTAATCTTTCAAATGTGTTTCATTTTCTAGACTTTGAGACGTATCAGTGATGTAACTCCAATAATGATAATGGTAATAATCCATTCACCAAAAGGAAATATTTAACAATAAATATACATATACACAAAACAGGGAATGAAGACAAGGTTAACCACAGAAGGAGATCCTTGAATATGGATTTTCAGCTCACCAAAAAATTACTTATCAACTTAACAATTTCAAAAGTATTGTATTAATTGTCTCGAATTAATAGGACATCGTTACTTCTCAAGAAAATTTTATAATTCTGATCAAATCGAAAGTTTTTAATCAAAATTTTAAAATTCTTGGGCAATTTTCTAATTCTAAAAAATATTCTGTATTGAGAGAACTAAAGTATTCGCTAGATTATTTTAGGTATTTCAGTTCAAAATATTTAGTTTTAAAATTAGTAATAATAATAAAGCGGCTTTATTCATCATTTCAATATCTATACGTAAAAGCAATACATAAATAGACAATGAAAAAACCAAATGATGAAGAGGCGAAGTGCGAACTTGCTGTTTTTCATATTAATATTATTTTCAAACTACACGAATATTTTCTTCAGAAAACATTTCTGATGATTTCATTTTGAAAATTTTCAAATACTCAAGACAAATGAGGCTGAGAATATAGGAATATTCTTTAGAGTGATCGATTATTCTTCAATCTGGTAGTAAAAAAAATTCGATAATTTCTATTCAATTACCCAACACTGGAACCTATTTTTGACAAGAACTGCATTTTTTATTTCGAAATGAAGAAATGAATTTGCGATGGTATTTATTTACCTATTAAAATTACAATTATTACAAAAACAGGTTTTAATTCAGATTTTCATGAGCACAAATAAGTTTTCGAAATAATGCAGCTTTCGTTATTCCAAGAATATAATTCAGTTATATACCGGGTGTCCGCGGAACTGGATTTTCTGTTGAAAGAAATTAAGATTACTTGAAAGGAGAATCTTTCAATGTTTCAAGTGGTGAACATCTGATTATTGGATCAAAATAGGTGATCTTCTTTCAATAAATTTTAAATTAAATAATAGTAAGAGTGGTCAATTCCTTGGAGATATTTATAATTTTTTGTCTGGGCAATTGCATTTTTTCAAACGAAACAGTTGACGAGATTTGAAACAAGATATCTTGTTTGGAACCGAGAAAAGAGAGAAAGAGAAAACTACGAAAAGTAATTAATCTTGTCAATAATGGTCTTGATGGAAGGTATATGTAAATGATAAACATAATGCAATTATTCAACAGTAGATAGAATATAACTACATTACAGCAATCGCGGATATTCGTAAATAAGTTGATAAACACAATAATAAATTAAAAATAAGGAATGAGAATTTCCGATAATAACACATGTATCTATATATAATTATATACAAAAGTTTCATTGATACATACCGAGACATACACAAGCACCCAAAATATATTTATTAATTATATTTTTTCTGTTTTTTTCTATACATATTAAATATTTTTGATAACAACATACTGACTGATTATCAATCGAGAAATGGTGAGTGTCCTTTTTTTAATTTTGTTTTTGAACATTTTCAGTGAGTTCAGTTGTCTTAGTTTCGGTAACCTGTCTGACAGGTAGTCTTGTACTAATTTCTATCCCCCTAACATTTTCAGGAGATCAGTATGGCTCACCGTATCGAATGACTTTGCGAGGTCAATATGTATACATAGTGCAGCTTTTTTTATTGATATTTTTGATGTCAGATAATTAATTGCGTCATCGATCGACCTACTTTCTCTGAACCCAAATTGATTGTCTGCCATAATTTCATATTTATTCAGATAGTTGAGAATGCACGCCGTTTTCACCATATTTCAAAAAATTTACCCAAATTTGAGATTGACGAAATTGGCCTATAATTCGATAAATTCAGTTTATTTCCTTTTTTGAAAATAATTATAATAATAATTATACTCCCTCATAAACACTCGAAGAGTGTGCCCAAAGGCATAGCCTGTGCGGGTAGAGGACGGCTATTATTATTATTTGTCGTGGTGCTGCGGGGCAATTTACTGATTTCTGGTGGTGTATTCACTTTTCAGCTGCAGGAAAACCCGTAAAACCAACAGCATCACCCCTGGTGGTCTGCTGCACACTTCAAGCAAACACCAAACTGGTTTAACTATAGCTGATTTGAAAGCAGGTGGAAATGTACCCAATCTGATATCCCAGTTTACAATAAACTCTAAAGTTTCCACTATTTTATCAGGTAGACATTTTAGTATTCCAGCTGTTAGTTTTTCGTCTCTATGTAGATAATTGTTTGTTTTTCAATTTTGAATCATTTTATTCCATTTTGAGTCGTTTCTAGAAAAAATATTGAATTTGGAATGTGGGTCTCGATAGTTGGTTTATTGTTTCCATTATCTTTTTTTACTATATTTTTTCCGATTTCCGAAAAGTAATTATTGAATATGTATGTATTTGCAATTCGTTTGACGTTAGTTATTGTGTTTCCATTTTCAATTTCAATTTCATTTATTTCAGATCTTCTTCCAGAATTTTTATTCTCACTCATTTCATTGACTATAAAGAAATTATATTTTGATAATGTTGGGCTTTCGTATTTTTCAAAAGATCGTTAAGTCTGTCTCTATATTTTTTATATTTAACACAATTTTTATTATTCGGGTTCTTTGTTATGGCTCAAATTAAAATATTTTTATGTTTAACAGATTTGACAAGACCAGCAGTGTTTATTGATTGATTTATTTCGGTGGGGGTTGAGCAGTACTCGATAGATTTTTTAACTTTTGTTTAAAAATATCAGCTTCCGAATTTATGTATAATACCCAGTTTTCTCTCACAATCACTTCTACTGACTTTTTCATGTTCAAACAATTTCTATACATATTATTTTCAATAGTATATTTTTGTTTAATCATGGTGATTTGCGAAACAAACGAAAAATGATCAGTGGTCTTTGTTTCGAGAACAACTGGAGTGATGTTGATTGTTTGTTCGTATTTAATAAAAATGTGATTGAAGCATGAATTTGTTTCTTAATATTATCCCAATTTCTGTAGATATCATTAGGTACGTCAAACGGTGGGTTTGTAAAAAAATTTTGATAATGGTTGGATCTAAAACGGTTCTAAAATATATAATATTAATAATAATAATTTATTAACCACTTTTGTACAATGGGTAGATATGGTAGGTAAGATAAATGGTTGATGTACAAATATATAAAAAAAGTTTGAAACAAAAATATAAATACACCGTAGAGATGAAAAACACCAGTCACAGTAATTGAATAAAAATTCAACGACACAGCTTTACATACAGAATTATGAAAGCAGGACACTAAATTCAATAAATAATTAGGAAGTATCATTCAGATACACTTGCAGAGTATACTAGCACCTTTCATTTAATAAACATTTAACTTTATTACAAAAAATGTCACTTTGAGAATTTATTTGGCAATTTGTTGTAGAGAGACAAAGCATTGTAAGCATGGGAGTTTTTGTATTCAGAAGTTTTGTGACTTGGCATCCGCAGCTGTCCTCCGAATCATGTACTATAGGTATTTGTTGGATGCAATTGTTTCGAAGGACTCAAGGCTGGTTCTAGCAAATTTAACACATTTAAAAACATAAATACATCGGACAGATATCAGTTTTTTCTCTAATAAAAACCGGTTTGCAAGTATCTCGATAGTCCATGTCGAAGATGAGTCTTAAAAAACGCTTTCGACCCACAAAAACAAATATTTGTTTTTATTACAGTAGTCATTTCTCGGAGCCGTGATGATAGAGCTTTCGCATAAGGGCGTGCGTTTGAATCCCAGAACTGACACCGATCTCGTGCACGGCATCACAAGTTAAAAGATTATGGCCTCGTCTTCCCTAGCTCGTACAAGTCTCTCGAAGACCTCTGAGGGTTGCTCGTTTGAGTACATCCGGTTAACGGAAAAAACAAATTTTGAAATAAGATCTAAACATAACACAAAAAACTTATTACCTATCATTTTACATCCAAAAATAACGGATCATTACCCAATAATACTATTGACCCCACTATTACTGGATTCCAACAAACAATACAACATACAACCGAACTTAAATAGAATTGAAACATACATAGATCATGAAAAACTTAACAAACCTCTAAAAGAATTTTCGTGGAATGATGTTTACGCTTGCAGTGATGTTGATAAATCTCTAGATTTATTTTACTATAATTTAAATAGTTTTCTTAAAACCTGTTCCAAAACTGTTAAAACGAAGCGTTCAGAGATGCATAGAAGCCCTTGGATAAAGAAAGCTCTCGTGATTTCCATAAATAAAAAGAATAGTCTTTACGCAAAATTTAAAAAAGAACCAAATAATATAGAATTATCGACAGAATACAAAACATACTTCACAGACTTACGAAACAAACTAAACTGAAAATTTAAAAAATTTAATAGAAAAAAATATAAACTGTTCAAAAACATTATGGAATACTCAATTCTACAACTCATAAATTAATTGAAGCCAAACAAAGCCCCAGGACTGAACGGATTGCAAGTGTCTTTTGTGAAAAGATACAGTACTTTATTATGCGCACATTTTTAACTCATCTCTCAAAACAGGAGTATTTCCGAAGTCCTTAAAAAGGGCAAAAATAAAACCATTATTTAAATCAGGAGATAAATTGACAGTTAACAACTATAGACCCATATCTATCCTTTCCTGCATTTCAAAGCTTCTAGAAAAAATACTTAAAAAACGCAGTGTTCAATATTTATCCTTTCATAAAATAATAAGTGATAGACAGTATGGATTCCAAGAGGGGAGGTCGACGCAGGATGCACTGGCTTTTCTAATTGAAAACATATATGAGGCAATAGACAAAAGTAAACCAGCTATGTGCATTTTCGTCGACCTTGCCAAAGCATTCGATACCGTCGATCACTCAGAAATGCTCAAAATTCTTGACTGTCTGGGATTCAAAGATTCAAGTTTCAAGCTAATGGAGAGTTACTTTACAGAAAGAGAACAAGTTGAGGTAGATGGTAATTTGAGTAGTTATATGCGGCGTTCCACAAGGGACAGTTCTTGGCCCTTTACTTTTTACCATCTATATAAATAGTATTTTTGAAATATCAATTAGTGGGGAATTAGTTGGTTTTGCCGATGACATTGGAGTAATTTTCAAAGGAAAGAGTTGGATTAGTCTCAAGAAGAACGCTGAGAAAGATTTCAATAAATTTTTGGAATTTTTTGCTTCCAAAAAACTATCCATAAATTGGGATAAAACAGTTTTTATGCCCTTCACCTGTAACAAATCAACATTGCCAAATTTTAAAAAACTTAACGTTGGAAATCAGGAAATTAAAATAAATTTATCAACAAAATATCTTGGAGTGATATTAGATTCACATTTAAAATGGGATGAACATATAAAGTTATTGAATAAAAAACTCCGATTCCTAATATTTAAATTTAAGACATACAAAAAACTACTTAACTTAAATAAACTGAAAATGCTATACACAGCTTTAGTAGAACCGTATTTAAACTACGGAATAATTGCTTGGGGTGGACTTCTGAAAAGTCGCTTGGATATCTTAGAAAAACCTTTCTTGTATTCCACCGACCTTTTATTTAAAGAAAGTAGAGTCCTTGACACTAGACAACTATACTATAAAGAAATAGCAATTAAGTGGTACAAAAATAAAAAGACGGTTCAACATAATAGACATGGCTTTTATACACGCTATAGAGAACAAGCAGTTTTCCCCAGAAAACAAAAAGTAATTGGACAGCGTTATCATGCATTTATTACTTCACGTGTAGTGAATCATATCCCACTTGAACTTAAAGAAAAGCACACCCTCAAACAATTCAAAGCTGGACTCACCAAATGGCTGCTAAGTTATTCAAGAACTGATATTCATGCTCTCATAAATTGTATTTCATAAACTTTATGTATTTTGTTATATGATAAACTTATTTTGATGCTTTTATTGGTATACTATCATAAAATTACAAAATAGTTCTAGTATATAAATTTTAAAATGCTCATGTTTATATGTTTTTATCAACTTTTTTATATTTATTTGTTATTGTTGCATAGTAAACTTTTTTTTTGATGTTTTCAATGGTAGACTTTCTTAAATGTACAAATTAACTTCTCTGTTCAAATTTAAAAAAATTCTCTGGTTTACACATTTTTCTCTTTTCATATACATATATACATTTGTTATTGTTACATCGTAAACTCTTTTTATATTTTAACTGGTAGACTTATACAAACCATAAATGAAGTTAAACTTTATTGCATAAGGACAATGAGACCCACGAGCAAGGAAACTTTTGTGGGTATCCGTTTGTTTTTGCACAATAATTTTTAACTGCTATGGTTTTAATTATGATGTAGAAAAGTATTGTACAGGAATAAACTATTATTATTATAATAAGGAACAAATTTTGATAAAATTTAATTGAACTTAAATGCCATTTATAAACAAAGTAAGGGTACTTTCTTTCACATACAATTTCTTGATGGTAATATACAATTTATTGTCACAAGTTTACAACCACTCATTACCGAAACATTCCTCTCGAATCATGACACAAAAGACCGATTGTAAAAGATCTTTTATGTTGACAATAAATCAGAAATTCCAAAAATCGCACCTTCTTTACACTATCAACAACGAACAGACGGTAAACTTCAGTCATAAAGCTTAAATAATGTATCTGGGACAAACACATGGTGTCAAGAAGCAATCAAGATAGCTGGTTCAAGTCTACAGTCGTCCACTACTCTTGATTTTTATCGATTGTATCATACTGCAATGTCATTCCTCTTTGTTGGGCAGATGACTAACGGGCGTAGTCAAGGGGAGTAGAGAGGCACTTTGAAAGTAGCAATAACTACTTCATAAAATCTACACCATATTATGTTCATTAAACAACGACCCTTTGTCTTTGTAGTCTGAAAGAAATAGATCAATATTTTCTTTAAAGCACATGAACACTGGATTATTTTTTTTTTAAATATTGCCTGCTTGTATGTCTGCCGTACGATTGACTTTGGTCCAAGAAAACATTTGAAAGATTGATTCATATTTGCGTAAATTTGGATTACTCCCTGGCGATGATAGTCTGGTTTACAAGTGTCATTTGTCAAAAAGCTGACCTTGAACATCAAAAATTATGATTTTGGTTCATTCGATCATTCGAATCGAAATGACATCTAGAAAAAGTGGTAAACTGGAAAATTGAGGACGGCAAAAGTTATAAACAATTGATTAAAAAATTGTTTGGTTTTTTGCAAATATTTCAAAAATCATTCGAGATATGCAAATTTTGAAAAAAAAAAATGCCCTTAAAGAGCAGAAAATTTACTAAAAAATGTCCTACAACCCGGAACTGTACCGACAATATTTAAAATTTTAATTTTGAGGTAGCAGAGAGCGAACGGATTCAATAAATTCTTTTCAAATATCGGCAACGCACGGGCACAAAAAATAAAAAAACCGAAATCCCAGAAACCACGAAGGAATATTGTACAAAACTCAATATCAATAACGCCTAATCAGAAGAAGAAATAAAAAATTTCATTGAAGAACTGAAGACAAATAAATCCCCTGGAATAGACGGAATACGAGTACAACTTCTGAAATTTATTGTAGATGAGATAGCATCGCCAATATCACATCCGGTGAATGCTATAATCGATACTGGAAACTGTCCTGATGGTTTCAAGAAGACCATTGTTACACCTACATTCAAAAAAGGGGACAGGAATTACATGAACAATTACTGCCCAATCTCATTAATAACAACGCTAACTAAGACATTCGAAAAAGCATTCGCGAACCGTCTAGAAAAGTTTTTCACGAAATACAATGTTATTTCAAAGAATCAGTTCGGATTAAAAAAAAAAATACATCATCGAGTGACGCGATCGCTGCACTTACTAGTGAACTGTACAAGATCATCGACAAAAGTAGACCTTTATTGTGCGTTTTCCTGGATCTGACAAAGGCTTTCGACACTGAATCACACACAGCTGCTGGAAGTTCTGGAGGATGCAGGAATCCGAGGTAAAGCACTAAAACTTATGCAAAGCTATATTCAGAACAGAAAACAGCTGGTCAAACTACACGGCTATAGAAGTTCGGGAGGTATATTGCGGTGTTCCGCAGGGTACCGTACTCGGACCAATTCTATTCTCAATATATATTAACAATTCATTGAGTCAGGAACTGAGAAATTATACAGTTTTGCACATGAGACTGTAGTCATTTACTCTGCAACCGCCTGGAAAGAATTGAAAAACAAGGCTCAGAATGATCTCCCGAAAGTTATTGATTGGTTTAGTCATATGCAACTGACAGTGAACCACAAAAAAACGTATTTTGTACCTTTTGCGAGTTGTTTGTCATCTCTACCGAGTTTGATGAGGTATATGCTACGTTGTTTATAGAGACGTTGAGATGAGGTATATGCTATACAAATTCAAATATCTACGCTCTATTCTGGATCCAACTTACCTGAAAGTTATATATTATGCTCTAGTAGAATCTCGCTTACAGTACTCCATTCTGAGTTGGGGAGGAATTCTTCAGACACATCTGAAAAAATAGAAATACTGCAGAAAAAAAATCTCAAAATAATGTATGGTAAAAAATAAACTTACTTCACAAAATCCCTTTTTGCCGAAGCAAAAGTACATAATATTAGCAACTCTATTTGTTCAACGTTGCCAAATATACGTATAAGAACAAGGGATGTCTTAAAAATATAGAACACCAATACACCACTAGATATCGAAATAGAGAAAATGTCCAGATAATTTTAGTAAAGAAAACAGCAGGATAGCGATGTTTCACTTATAAAGTACCAAGATTGTAGAATTTTCTACCAAATGTGTACAAAACATATTTATATACACTGAACTCATTCAACCTTTTCAAAATAATATTCAAACAATTTGTATTTAATATTGAACCCGATCCAGTAGAACACTTGATAGGGGCTTGATTTCTTCTCATACTCAATTCAAATACACTAGCCAGGAAATTAAATAATAGTATAACCCATGAACAAACCAGAAATGGTTTATATGGGCGACTCATATGTTTATTCATTCAGTCAAAAGGGGGATACGTATAACATATATTCATACATAATTTATATTTGAATATTTAGATTTGTATATTTACGTTTTATAAACATCATTTACTTTATTTGAATATTTGTATTCGTACAAGTATTTATATAACTATATTTTGAATAAACGTTAGTATTATTATTATAGTGGCCTTGCACGCGCGTCGACCGACTCAGAAGAGTGATTAAAAAAAATAATTTCAACCAATTAAATATGAATATTGAGAAATAAATAAAATAAACGCAAATGAACAATATGTTTACTCAAATTTATTAATTAACTATGCTTTTGTTAAATAGTTTATTGTTACCTGTTGAAAGTTAACATATAAATCCAGATTATTTCTAAGCTATAAACATAGAATTTTTGTTCAAAAGTATTTTTTCCATTTATTTTCCAAATGAATTTTTGCGCTATACATACATACATACATACATATTTATTCATATAAAATCACAAGAATTTTACAATTGTCACAGAAATACAACACAATATTAAAAATATTAAGGTATAAAAATACTTCATTAAAATTGCAATTTTAGTTTTAGTTTTGTACCTGAGAAAGAAACAAATAAAGATGAAATAGAGAAATCAAAAATTAGAGAAATGTCCACTCTATGATTCAGAAAATTAAATATTCAACTCGCATGTACAGGAGGGCATATGTAAGAGGAACTCCTCAATTGTATAAAAACAATGTATGATTAATATGTCATGGATTTTTTTCTTAAATGTAAATATAATTTTTTTAAATCTAAAAAATGCTCAAAGCAACCATGAGTATTTTTTTTTAGTAATCGAATGAGACCAAATCATAATTTTCGATGATTTAGGTCAGCTTCTTGACAAAATGACACTTGTGAATCAAACTATGATTTCTAAATAGAATAGAGAAAACAAAATAGCCATCATATCAAATTCATGGATCCTGTTGATTTATTTTTCAGTTACCACATGTAAATTTTTTTTAACTCCCAAAAGTTGAGGAAGTATCAACGAAAAATCAAATATTTGAAAATCGACTATTCTATTGTCCTCTAGCTCGATTAAGAAATGGGTAAATAACGAAAATTTAGAAATTTATTTACGCTCCAAAACTTGAAATCCTTGGAAGATATCTTCAGACTTAAGAGGGATTAATGTTGAAAAGGAGACATTCTCAGTTGAAAATATGGCTACCCTACCTTTATTCTAAATAGCTGCACTTATTGCCGTCATAAAATCTTTTCACCTGAAAGTGAACGATCTTAAAATAATTTTCAGTAGCAGATGATTCCACATCTGATTTTATGAACCCAGTCAAAGTACAACATTATAGCAGCAGCAATGCTGAAAACGCACCTGCAACACAAAGTCATCCCGTATTTAGTGGAGAACAAAACCGTGGTAAATCCAGATAAAACAGAGCTTCATCTGAATTTCACAAGGAAAAAGAAACGCTCTCGCGTTCAAGTTCCTGGGGGATTCAGAGCTCTGGGGAATCAGATTGACGAGACCGAGTCAGCGAAGTACCTGGGAGTGGTTCTGGACAAAAGATTAACCCTTAGGAGACATATCAGCCTGGCAATCCAGCTAGCTGCGGGGGCCGTAAGACGGACATACCCGTTGATAGCCAGGGATTCCAGGCTGTCTATGTCTAACAAGGTGTTAATCTATAAGCAGGTCATAAGACCAGCCATGACATATGCATGTCCAGTGTTCTGCAGCCTCCCCAAGACTCAAATGTTGAGAATGGAGAGGATGCAGAATAAAATACTCCGTCTCATCACAAGCAGTGACAGGTACATTCGGCTAACAGCACTTAGAGAGTTAGCCGATATTCCCTCCATCGAAGAATTTATCAAACACCAGTCAGATAAATTCTACAGATACTTCATCCTCGAAAGCCCATTGACTAGAGGGATCACAGCAGTCCGAGCTTACCATAACTGACCCACAAAGAGGCAAGGTGAGCTCATTTACCAGGCATTGAATATTTTCCAAGAAATTCCAGAAAAGGACGAGTAATACCACTCACTAATCCAACAACACCACCATGTTTGAATACGGGTTCTCTTCGCTTTTTCCCGGAAATTCAATGTAAACCCCAATGAGGAAATCCCAACGGTCTGATGTCTAACACGTAAAACAGAAATTCCCCTGCATAACTTGGAGGAGTAAAAAAAAGCACCCAAGAAACAGGCGACTTAGCACTCACAGCATTCAAAATCTACACAACATCGTAGAGCCTGCCCTGGGGCAGGAGTGAACTGGTTCGGCCCGCCCGCTGAAAGCCTCAGCAGGGCAGTATCGAACTCCTCACCTAAGGCGCAGTCTTCAACTCCCTCCCTTACCACCACCCGATAGATTTAGAAGTGCATCTTATTTATTGTTTTATCTAATTTTTCGTTATATGTTGTGAGGTTCTATACATCTTATCTGCACAATTTAATTAATAATTTTTTTTGACTTCGATTTTATGAACATCCTGTTCATATTTTCAATAAAATCGACTTAAGACGATCTTCTCACAATATGTTTATGAGTCAATAGCTTTGCATCAAAATAACTCATATTTTGGAAACAATGTGATTTTGGTAACGCCAAATGTTGTTACATTAGCTTGTTAGGGGGTGGGAGAGGGGGATAATTTGATTTTTTATCGACCTTGTAGAATTACCATGTGTTCAACACTGTACGAACTTCGAATTCACAGAAATATATGAGATGTTTCAATTGAAAAATTTACTTGTTATTCCGGAAGTGACATCTAATGCAATTCAGAATTAATAAATTAAAAGAATGATCTGGTTGAAAACCAACTGAATTCTATCTTCGTAAGTTTGAAAACAACTAATTAAATCGACCAATTCTAATCTTGTTGTATTCCGGTATTATCCATTTATCAGGCTTTCACTATGTTGCGAAAAGAGTTTTGTGATTATAGTACTCTTCGTAGGATTAATGCAGGTAAAAAAAAATAATTGCAAGCACAGGCAGAAGTAATTCTAATTGGATAACATTTAGTGAAGAAACACGAAGATGGACAATGTCAAAGAAAGATCTTATCATCTCCAAATATAATAGAAATAGATTTTTCAAGAAGTTTGGATTACGGAGACAAATATAGCCTCCGAAACGTCAATGTTTTTTGAAAAGGAGAAGTTTCATTTAGTTATTTTTAACTCTTTTTTTTTTAGATAGACAAATTCGGAATATGATAAGTTAATAACAAAATTAAATAAGATTTTCAAGATAGTCTTGTAAACGCAGTAAATTATCAGAGAAAATTAACAAAACAACATAACAAAAAAGTATGCAAAACAAATTAGGTCATAAGTGATGGTGGAGTCCCCATGAACGGTAATAAATAAACCAAAATGTCAGAAGTCAAAATTATAACTGGAAAAAATAAATAGTAGATAAACGATTCATGTGAGCTGAGAAACTAAGTACTGATCACGGGAATATAGACGCAGAGTACCTGATCCATCCATCACGAGATGACGAATGTCAGGCAGGTATGACATGATTCTCTTTTGAAGGTTGAGAAGAGGTTTAGAAGAAAATGGTTTTAAGATGGTATATTTTCAGGTGAAAAGATTTCAAGACGGCATCAATGTGTTCAGCTAGTTAGAATAAAGGTAGGGTAGCCATATTTCATTACAACCAGAGGAAAGAAATAAAAAAAGTCAATAACTCTGTTATGTATTTGTATTTATATAAGGGGTTGTTTTCGTGACTGTTCAATAATTTATTTTCAAATTAGTGGGAAGCAGTCAAAGGAAGATTTCTTCATTTTTATGTCAAGCTTTCAAAAAAATTTATTTTTTTCTTCAAGACGTAACTAAAAGTAGATGATTGATAAATATGTGATTGTATTACAAAATTTGGGATACTTACTAACATGAAATTCAAAATAAATTAGAGACAAAAAGAAACATAGGTGTCACAATTTGAGAGGACAATTTGACAATAAAATTATGGTTACTCGATCATATTTTCGGTATTTCAAGAGAAAGATACAGGGTGAGAATTATAAATGTATAACTATAGGTATAATATATAAATAATCATTTCAAGAAGGACAAGGTGAGATATTTTCTTTTTGTTTTTTTTTTTAAGATATGTGTATATGGTACTAAGATCATTGATGTATGTTCTTTTATTCATAGTTTGCTCTGTATTTTTTATATGAACCATTTCAAGAAAGAGACGCTTATTGAGATTTTGTTCATAATCAAGAATTTTTCCATTGTCATAGTCAATTATATGATCTTTATCTATAACATGTTCGACAAGGCTACACGATCTTACATTCCCTCTGCAGTCACTTTTATGGGAGGTTATTCTGTCTTTGAGCATTCTACATGTTTGACCAATGTAAACTTCATCACAACTTCTACATGGAATTTCATAAATAACATTTGATCTGTTCTTGCATGGTACAGGAGTTTTCAACTTTGAGTGTAGTTGTGATATTGATTTTAAACGCGTTTTACCAATTTTAATATTGTCTACATTTTTGAACAAATTGACTAATTTTGGTGTCAAATCATCTATTTGATGTAAAGATTTATAAATTGGAATGTGATTAGTTCTTGGTGGGTGGTTATTTGAATCCGAATCAGAAATAGAGGAGCTAAATAAAATTTTATTAAGCAATTTTGGATATGAATTTTCTAAAAGGATGTTTTGAAGTTTTTTCAGACAATCATTTCTCAAAGATGGATGAGTGAACTTAACAACTCTGGTTTTCAGGTTATTTATCAAAATGAATTTCATTTTCATGGGATGGTGTGAGTGAAAATTCAGAAAACGATTACTCTTTATTGGTTTTCTGCACCACCTGGTAGATAATGATTGTGTTTTCAATAGTTCTGATTAGTTTCATATCCAGGAATGGAACTGAATTATTTGTTTCTTTTCCTACAGTGAACTGGATATTTGGATCAAAACTGTTAAATATGTTGAGTTTCGTCAATACAATCTTCTGGTACTGAGATAATAAGATCATCTACATATCTCTTTAGGAAAGGAATGTTGAAAGTGATTTTATTGGTGCAATATTCGAGTATTTAGATACAGTGCAAATCATTCTGGGAAAACAATTACTTCATATCTTATTTGGTATTATTAATTTCGCGTTGTTATTGGGGCGGGTTGCAGAATTACCTCCTATCCGATGTCATATTGTAAAAAAAAATCATTCGCAGAGGATAATCGGTATTTTACGTTGTTAAATGGACCTATTTTATATAGTTCATAGATCTCTGTCACGACGCCATCATTATATTTTTGACTTGTATGCTTAACCAAATTAATTTGAGGCCGTTTTGGCTATGGCTATTCATGGAAAAAATTCCAACCGAACTCCATTCAAACAAGACATTTGCATGCCAAAAAAACACAGGTTTATATCAGCCCTATGATTTGGTTTCATCATTACCCTCAGGAGGTTTTTAAGAATATTATAGACAAGAAGGTTTCCGTTTGCATTTAAAAATAGCCCTGAGAACCATTATAAGAGTAGGCCCTCGTAGATCTATAGCAGCATTATAAGGTTTTATGGATGATGTTACAGCAAAACAATTTTATCGTAGCTGTGATTGTTATAGTCTTCAGAACCTGCTGAGGGCTATTACAAAACTGAACTGTTACGTGAGTAAGGAGCTGTGTAATGACCGCTATAAGAGGACAAGTCAAAGTCAAAATATGCTTTATTGTCGGAAGTTAATGATTAACTTATTGACAAAGCTTCATTGTATTAAAGATAATGTTGAAAAATGGAAATTAAATTAATACTTGAAAAGTATAATGGTGATACCCCCTACCATCGTCACATCATTCCTGATGAGAGGAATATGCGCTCCGGGGCGACTTAACAAACAGAAAAGAAAAATGGGGTGCATTTGCTACTTCAACTGCAGGGAAAAACCCAAAAAAAACATACAGTACCAGCATAAATGATAATTTAAATGATATTTTTCACAGGATGTGTCTGTTATGCAGACGACACAACAATATTGAACTGCCATAAAGACAAACATACTTTGAATAACCTTACTGCCAATGCGCAAGAAAAAGCAAAATTATGGTTCGCCACTAATTATCTCAAATTGAATCAGGCCAAGACTGTCATTTGTTATCTCCACTCACAATAGACGTTCTTCTGAAGCGTCAGTTAGACTGCTAGGTATAGTCCTGGATGATCAACTCAAGTGGCATTCATATGTAGAACAGTTGTGTAAAAAACTATTTTCACAACTATTTTTATTAAGACACCTGAAAAAAATACTTAGCCCCTCTATTATCATCATATTACTCTTTATTTCATTCGCATCTGAACTATGGCACTATACTGTGGGGAAACTCTTCCCATGCGATAAGAGTATTTCGTCTGCAAAAAAGGCAATCAGAATTTTGGATGGGAGTGGCTACCGTGACCATTGTCGGCCTCTCTTTATTAAATATAAGATTTTGCCAGTACCGAGTATGTACATTTACCAATCACTGCTTGAAATTGCCTACAATAAAGAAAACTACCTAAAATATGCAGATGTTCACGAGCATGACACAAGGTCATCCAGACAACTAAGACCGCACCGGCATAAATTATCTATAACGAAACAAAACTCGCTTGATGTAAAACTTTTTAATAAACTACCGACAGTAGTGAAATCACTCAACTATATTGAATTCAAAAAATATATAAAATCCTTTCTGCTTACTCACTGTTTTTATTCGATTGAGGATTACATCTCCACACCCTGTGTAGCTGACACCAGAATACTCATTCCCAATTTAGGACTAAGAGTTTCTTGAACACAATCTGTGCTTCTTAAACTGCAATCTATGCATATTTTCAATTTGTAAGATATTTTAATTATATTGTATTTGTCACAAATCATGTTCCCAACTTTTAACTGTAGACAGTGTAAATCTTTTAAATTGAGAGACATCATTTTTGTATTTTAAATGTAATTATTTCTTGTCACTTATACTGTTATAATGTTCATGAGTTTGAGAATGTATATGCTAGTGTATATGTCAGTACTGTCAGTATTACTGAATATAAAAATGACCTGCTACAAATGTAAAAATAACGTAGGTAAATAAAGTTCTATTCTATTCTATTCCATATGGTCCTTGGCGAATGAGGGAATGGAACAATACAACAATTAAACATAATACATGCTCATTCATCAAAGACTTCTCCATCTCTGCCATTCCAGCCCGATCACCATTTCTTCATCAGATGAGGAGGATGCACATGAAATCAGAAAAAAATGTTAATCGAAGTGTGAATGACATAAAAATGTAAAAACTCTAACTAAGCTCGATTCATGATCCAAAATGATGACTTTTAAAAACTATCATCCTAAAACTCTTGCAGACTATAATATACCCGTTGTAATTGGATAATAATTTGTGGTGACGAGGGCTACACCTTGACCGAAGCATAGCAGGGCATAGCAGGGCAAATCAACGGTGACATCTTTCTTTCTCCAGAATCTTGCCCTGTTTGGAATATTTTCTTAATTACTTATCTCTTTCCGAGGTAGAACATCAGTAATCGATTTTTGTCTAATAGTTACTCTCGTTGTGTATCGTTTGCGCATCCCGGTAGCATAGCTGTCTCAGTTAACCTCTTGGGTGATTCATATAAGAAGTCATATTCAGCAGAAATTACAATAAAATAGATTCAATTTAGTTTCAGTAAATTCAAAAAATAATCTGTTTTATATTATCGTATCTTCCTCAATAACTGAGTAAATCGACCCCTAATCTAACCAGTATGTTGATTTTCTCTATTCACTTTGATAAAAATAGGGAAATTTGTTCATCTCTTGCAGTATTTACTAGCTGAACCTGAATGACAATCGTTGTTGTGGATTTGATCCATTTATGTTTGAAGTGGATGTTCACTTTAATAATGTTCTCATCTTTACGTCGTATTTATTATTATCGAAATGCACTTCTAGGAATCGAGTGGTACGCCACTGCCGAAGCTACAAAGCGGCGCCTGAGTAGTTCTTTTTCAATGCCAGCCGAAAGTCCATCTATTCAATAAAAAATATATTAAGAAAATGTCACTCAGGCAGCTATTGATGCCTTTTTCACATTTTCATTTCAAAAGACTATTATGCAGATACGATTAATGTTTGATCATTTGATGGTAGGCGGTAGGAATTCTATGTCAGCTAATGAACTATTCGGTAGCTCATTCTGTACACATATTTCGGTCGTCGCCACAAATCATTTTACTCGCTAAGTCATCCTGGATGAAACTTTAACGACGAAGGACGATTGAGAAAAGCTAATTTAAATAACGACATACAATATTTTATATAGATTTTTTATGGCGATCAGAGATGACTGTGTAATTTTAAACTGAGATGAGACACCTGAAGTTATAGGAATAGGTTTGACATAGTTACGCCCCTCATGGGTCTTCAGTGGTCACTTTATTCTTATGAATACTATACCGCTGCATACAACAGAGGATCCAAATGATAGGGAAGCTGGTGAGGAAAACAGGATGAAGCTAGTGGCGGTTAAATTTATTACTGAACACAGACAGCATCCATCCCATACATTTGGTTGCGTTATCTGAATTTCGTTAGAAAATTTTCTAGTTACATTCGACACGTTTCAGGTGAAAACAATGTGGTTGCGGATGCAATGTCAGGCAGCGAAATATTGGAATTTGCCCAAGACTTCAAAGCCCTCGCCGCCTGCCTGGAAAACGACGGAGCGCCACGGATTTATCGCCAGTGTTGGGTAAACGTTCTGACAACGTCGTAGCTTAACTGATGGCATGTTCAACGTTGAGAGCATCCTTTCATAAATGACTGATTTCTACACCAAGTACAACGTTAATTTTGGTGTATTATGTGGTTATAGTCGCCAAAATGCTTCTTGGGTGTGCACAGTTCGGCACACAATAGAAAATGAAATGAAATAAATGCAAATATGGCACCACCAAGATGAATCAAAGTGTACGCTTTGATTGAGAGTGGTGATTCGTTTTAGGATATCAATATTAAACCTCCAGTTAGGGCTATGCCTGTGACGTCACGGTGATAACTAACAATTATTAATATGGTTTATAGGGGCACAATCTTGAGCTAGTCTTATCTGATAGTAAGTATATTTTCTCAATAAGGACAGTTCACCAGTTGTAGTTTCTCACTTCAATGCCTTGGTGAGGACAGGTGTGCACAGTAGGTACGACACAATCAAACGGAGAACGTACGTGTACAGCTGGGACGAACAGAGATGGAACACTGAACAACAGATGGACAGTAGAACAACCACAGTAGAACAGTGGATTAACAACAGTGCAAAAGGAACACCAAACAAAAGTGGAACAGGAATGCCAAACAGTGGTAGAACAGAAAAAATAAACAGTAGTGGAGCACCACAGAGAAACAGTGGAAAATCAAACACCCTCTATTCAGCGAAAGGTGCGACTTTCTATTGCTGCCAAAACACTGGCAAGTAGATGATGCAATTTATCAATTCAAATTGAGTAAATTTCACTTTGCTCGTCCTTTTGCAGAACTACAAAGAGACATGGTGGTGTTTCTATCTACAAAAATGATAATTTTTTAGGTGAAGTTGTGGAATATGATATAAAATCTTTTTCCAAAGAAGGTACCATGGAATGTTGTGGCGTCAGCCTAGTTAATTTCAACATATATGTATTGTAATTTATAGACCACCAAATGGAAATTTTGATGAATTGCTACTGCTACTGAGTGAAATTTTGACTAAATCCTGATGTTCGGAAAACAGTATTGTTATTTTAGGAGGGGATTTCAACCTAAATTTTATGATTCACAGTGTTAATCGTTCTTTAGTTGAAGATTTATTGTCTTAATTCAATGTTGCAGTTAGTTTGATAATGCCCACGAGGGTAAGTAAGGGATCATCAACCTGTATTGAAATCTTTTTAGTGAAAACCTCCAATACTTATACAACATAAGTGGTGGATATAGGTGTTTCAGATCACTTTGCACAATTCTTCAATATGCAGGTTGATAATCTGCAAGAGAATATTAGGAATAACGAAACTAGTTGCTATAAACGCATTTTTTACCCCGAAAAAATATTTATGTACTTAGTCCTGTATCCGTTGACATCTTTCAGATGTATTATTGTATCATGATGTACAACAGAGACATTGTATCTTGTGCAATTTTATTAACTGAAATAAATATATATTATCATTATTATTATTATTAACAGTGGTTGTATCTTGGGAAATGTTCCATTGTAAAACCAGAAAAAATGTCCTAAAGTACAAACAAGGACATCTCAAACAGAATATATTTCTTCAAGTGAACAGTGATCGGAGTAACTGTAAACATCCCTCTTTCTCTCTTGAAAATGACAAACACTCGTGTTAGCGAAACGTCGAGAACATGTCGCAATATACGTAGCGTCGGCCAAACAACTCCAAAAACAATCATTCAAATGATAGGCTTGTTTTGATTCTAATCCAGCCCCAGAACAATGCAGTACCATAGACAGTTGATATCCGACGTTTTGGTCAAGAAGACTTTTTAGACTTGAATGTGCTACTACTGGTTATGAAACTTCCCTATATTTCAATATCGATTGTAATGATACCAAACACGACTCAAAACGAACAGAGTATGATCATTGTTATTATTGTTTTCATCATTTTTACTGCAGGAAGTATAATTCCAAGACCAGCTGACACTTGATTTATCGCAATATTTGACCAATTATTGTGTTATTGATGAGTAAATCAAATTAAGCCTTATCAGGAGCAGTTAATAAAGTTCAACTAATTTTTATAGACGTATCACCTTATTTTCGAGCGAAATATATCATTCGGTGTCGTCTCAGTTTCATGTTCTGTGATAAGGATGAATGATACCACATTAATTGAAACTTTATCTCTGTTTTATATTATGTGGATCAACTCGTCACGTTTCATAAACTTCAACATCTGAGTGAACTAACTTGTGTACTCAAATCGCTTGTTGGATGAAGAAATAAGGATATGTCATTGTATGAAAAGTTCAGAACAGCAAGGTGGTTAGGCGTGTGTGGCTTTTAATAATGGCACTGACTATTCTGAGTGAGATTACGGTTACCTCATAGTCCGGGAGCCATCATCTAAATTTTTGAAACATGTTCTTGAAGTGTTTTTTTTTTCACTAAATTTGTTTTACATGTCAACAATATGAACATGCGACTCCAACACTTAGCAACTCTTTCCAATGCATCCCTGTCATGTAAAAATTATAGTAGGGAATCTATACCCATCAACAAGACAAACAACCGAAACATTTTTGTGTTTTGTTTTTTTTTCGAAAATAAATAGGAACTTAAAAATCTAATTTAAAAAAAAAATCGCAATTCCTGGCTCAATTATCTACAGATTTCGATAAATTCTTCACCATTCGAAGACATGGAGGAAACTTTTTCACAAGGAGAGTTTTTCCATTGGAGGAGGATTTTGAGAGATTTTAATTTTTTAAATGGAGAGCAGTAATATACTTGACCTTCCTTACCTTCCTACCGCTTTAAGCTGTTCATAATGCTGTCGATGACGATGTTTTGTAATGTTCGTAATCATGTCAGGAGTATTCATACCAATGAAGTCATCCAGTTCGATGCTCAGTACCCTTTTATGGGAAATCCATGTGGGGTCCATTTCCAAAAAAGCCTCTCAAAAACTGAGTGTTCTGTTTCAAGCCAGGAGCTGTTTTACTTCCTGTCAATTAATTATGATTTATAAGGCACAGATCACATATGGAGTGCAACCCCTAAAGATACATAAGAACTTCACTCGCCCACTTCTCTGGGTTGGCGATATGTCACTGTTTTATATCATCAATCGCTCCACCGTTAGCGGTCCCATCAAGACCGACCCGTCAAATTTAGCCTTCACATCCCTTTGTCGTCACTTTGGATTCATGCAGACCATATCTATCCCAGGATTTGTTCTTCCAACGAATGACAAAGCCTTGGAACTCACTGCCTAGGGAGGTGTTCGCTGAGGCATATAGCCTGCAGAAATTCAAGAACACAAACACAACACAAAGTTTTTCATTTAACATTTTTCGCAATTTAGAGACAACCTAACTTTCAATATTTTTTTCAAATT
Organism: Chrysolina oricalcia; assembly: GCA_944452925.2. Taxonomy (NCBI): domain Eukaryota; kingdom Metazoa; phylum Arthropoda; class Insecta; order Coleoptera; family Chrysomelidae; genus Chrysolina; species Chrysolina oricalcia. Next base: position 19,315,611 of record OX101809.2, on the reverse strand, counting down.
TGACTGGTATAGCTGATCGATAGAAAAAAATCGTCATTGTATGTTCTAATTTTTACAGTACCTAATAGGTTAAGCTTTTCATTTCGACTTGAGTTTAGTTTATTCCTATTTGTTATATTCTTTTTTGCATTCATATCCAAGAAAAGAATATAACATTATTTTCGAAGAATATTTTCATCACTACAGTTGAAAATCTTGTGGAATGTTTTATTATAAAATGTTGTATTTCATTATAATATAGGTTGGTAAATACAAGGTCTATAGAATGTATTCAGCATAACCGATTCTGGTAACGAATATTTTATTTTAGATTTCGAAAAAATCACATAATACGTTATTTGTTGACCATATTTTCATATTCTGTCCATTCTAATCCCAGAAATGCAGTTGTAAAGACTAATGTTGATTGAACTCAATTTCAAATGATCTGTATCTGCATTACAATTTTTGATATATATAAACAGGGCAATTCAAATTCGACCCCCACCATTGGGATCTCCTAAACTACAGGAGATACGTCGAAGCTTAAATTGGGGCAAAGTTGCGTATTCTGGTGCTTAACAAAATACTGTTTTGAAACTTGGAAAATTCCGAGTATTTCCGGAAATATCGGGAAAAAACTGAGAATCGGAATTTTCGTTTTTATTCTTTTCTATCGTTATTTGACAACATAGCTCAAAACCAAAAGTACATTTTTATTGATACTTCTTTTCAGCTACACGTTTTCATGTTCAGATTTACTATCCGACGTTTCATCTTCTGGCATTCATCATCAACTTTTTTTTCTGTTATGGGTGCGCCATTTTGTTTTTTTATACAGAAAAATAGTGATTCTCATTCTGATTTCATTGATGTATAATTTGTTATGATTTGCACTTCTGAAACCACAGATATTAAAAAAAAAAACTTCATCTGAGATGGTCATGACTCCATCGAAAAATTTTGTTTAATAAACAGTAGTTGTCAGAACTCATTAAACATCATAAGTTTGCACAAATACTTCAGTCGAAATGTCCTCATTCTCAAATGAAGAAAAACGAGATATGTTGAGAATGGAACAAAATATTAGACGTAACTTATTAGCCGAGGTTAAAAGATTGTTCATTCCATATTCGAAGAAGTATAATTATTTTTGGTACTTTTTTAGATAAATGCAGATCCTTCCAAATCAACACATCAAGTCTCGGCAGAAATGGATGTGCCACAGACGAGCGTTTGGAGGGAATTCAAAAAAAGTGGTTTGAAATGTTATAAGATACGTATTTCACAAAAATTACATCCAGGTGATCCAGATGGAAGGATGGAATTTTGTAGCTGGCTCTCGAATAGGGTAGACCCTACAAACTTCTTGAAAAACATTATTTGGACCGACGAAAGTACTTTTTCGAACTGTGGTGTTTTTAATAGAAATAATGAGCACATTTGGAGTGAAAATAATCCACGACACTTCAGAGAAGTCAGACCACAAGTTCGGTTTCGTTTGAATGTGTGTGCTGGAATTTATGACGACCGAATACTTGGACCTCAATTCTTCTCTAATACTTTGAACGGGAAAACCTATCTTCGGTTCTTAAGAAACGAATTCGAAGAATATATGGATACGTTTCCCCTTGTTAAATATAACAGCTGCTGGTTTCAGCATGACGGGGCTCCTCCACACAATAAAAGAGCAGTTTGCGAATATTTACACCAAAGATTTCCTAATAGGTGGTTAGGAAATTCTGGACCAGTGGGGTAGCCGGCAAGGTCACCTGACTACAGTTTTGGATACTTTCTTGTGGGGAACTTTAAAGAACAGAATCTATGGAGAGCAAGATTACGACACAGTAGATGAACTTAGCGACAATATCATCACGCAATTCAGGTCTATCAGAAGAAGGGATATTGTTAGGGCTGTTCTTAATTTGAGACGATGAGCTCGGTTATGTATTCAAGACGAAGGCCATCATTTCGAACACTTGTTGTAATAATTTTTGTGCATTTTTTACTTGCTCATGACTTCATTCTTGTTTTTTGAAACGCACCGTACTCAGCCAAGTGTTTGCCCAGAATTCCGAATAATGTTCTATCCGGCTGTTGTCTTTCCGGATATAATTCAAAATAAATTTGTGTTGTTTTCGTACTATTCCTATCAAATTTATAATAAAGTTTCAACAAATCTCGTTTTTCTTCATTTGAGAATGACATTTCGACTGAAGTATTTGTGCAAACTTATGATGTTTAATGCGTACTGACAACTAGTATTTATTAAACAAAATTTTTCGATGGAGTCATGACCATCTCAGATGAAGTTGTTTTTTTTTTAATATCTGTGGTTTCAGAAGTGCAAATCATAACAAATTATACATCAATGAAATCAGAATGAGAATCACTATTTTTCTGTATAAAAAAACAATATGGTGCCCATAACAGAAAAAAAGTTGATGATGAATGCCAGAAGACGAAACGTCGGATAGTAAATCTGAACATGAAAACGTGTAGCTGAAAAAAAGTATCAATGAAAATGTACTTTTGGTTTTGAGCTATGTTGTCAAATAACGAATAAAAACGAAAATTCCGATTTTCAGTTTTTTCCCGATATTTCCGGAAATACTCGGAATTTTCCAAGTTTCAAAACAGTATTTTGTTAAACACCAGAATACGCAACTTTGTCCCAATTTAAGCTTCGACGTATCTCCTGTAGTTTAGGAGATCCCAATGGTGGGGGTCGAATTTTAATTGCCCTGTATAGGTAGGTACATACCGTTTTGCCATATTTTCAGGAATTATATGAGACATAAAACTCCATTTTGACTGCAAGAGACTCTGCTTCATGAAACTTTCGTTTTTAACTGGAGTGACATATACTTTAATTTCAAGTGTATTTGCGTGTATTTTCAAGTTTCCAGTTTCCGTATGATATACTGAAGTATCATGTATCATTTGTCACTTTCTGTGAATTGGTTTTTTTCTTCATTTATTTTCTAATCTTGAGAACTATGGTTACGTACACATCACTAATTCCAGTTCTAACATTTTGGGAAAAATGCAACTGTACCATTTTCTATCAAAATGTCTCTACTATCTAAATTTTAATTTTTTAATCTGTATTTCAACTTTCTTTAAATGATTACATGGTGGCTCGTCGGGATAAAAAAATAGCATTTTATTACGAATAATTTGATACCCACACACTACTTGGTTTCAAATAAACATCAATTATTAGTTATTTAATCAACTAGTGTTTTAATGAAGGCGTTTAATGATCGAGATATTTTAACGCGTGAATCTTTCTTGAAATGAATCTAGAATAAGCTCTGATGCATCGAGTAAAGGCGGATTTATTAACATCGTTTCTTCTTTAATTTGTATCTTCACTTGTCTACAAAGATGTTGGAACTATATATTTTTTTGGCACCATTACCAACCAGCTTTTATCTCTCAAGGGTAAAGAGAAAAGAAAAAATTTAAATTGCGCAAATCTGAACTAGCCAAAAATGAAAATAATATTGCTTCTTCAATTTCCATTGTACGCTTAGAAATAGAAATAAATTAACCGATGTAACAATAAATTGATCTGAGAAAGTTCTCAGTATGATTTATTGTCAAAAAAGGAAAACAGTGATTCAAAATTCAGGTTATGTTTATGTCGAAATAATCATGAAGAACATAGTTAAAATTGAATAAAGCGAGTGCATAAAGGTATCAATACTCTTAAAGTGAATTTAGTTTAATGACAATGGATAAAACAGATTAATGAAAAAGCATGCATAAATCCTCCTGAATCTGTGACTAACAGAACTGATAATAATAACATTATAATAATGAGTTTATTCAAAAATCTGGTAAGTAAATGAACATTTCGGAAGTGTGACAAGATGCTATGTTCTGGTAAATGATATTTTCGCATAAACAAGTACCCACTAAGGCCGTGCCTGGCGAGCTACTCATTATAAAAAATGAATAAAATTACAATAATAAGTACATCGCACTTTCAATCCGAGTTAAATTGAAGTTTTTGTGTTAGAAATATATACATATAAAGTGCCTGCCATAAAGTATGTAACATTTGGGAAAAAAGTTAATTATTAAAGTACTAGAAAACTTGAACTTGAAAATCGATTTTGACAAATGTCACGTGACAATTGGTATAGCGGCAAATTTAAAAAAAAAACAGGATGAGACCAAAAGTAGGGTAAGATGGCAAGATCTCGAAAAAAGTTATTTGATAAAGTTGATTATAATCAAGTTTCAATGATAATCGTGCATGAGCGTTCCATTTCGCACATAAATTCGAAAACATTGATCCTCTTGAATTCGATGCACTATTTTTACCTATATGCGAAGTGAAGAGCTCAAGCACGATTATCATCGAAACCTGATTTCAGATTGCCATGTCATGATAATAGTCATGGAATTCTGATATAACTGTTAGATATGATCCAATGTAGGTAACAGCAAGGGTCCTTGCAAAATCCATTTTTTTTACTTCAGTGCCATCTGGTATGAAGTAAATGAGGAAGTTCTGTCATCATCATCGCAATAGAAATGTTCCACTACAATGAGGATATTCAACAGAAAAAACTTTGATATTTGTGAAGAGATCGGAAAATATTTCAAAATAATTGAAATTTTCAATTTTCTTGAATCATGTCTTAAAACTCTGTATGGGTATATAGGAATTCTAAGCAACTTTTTCAAAGAACTTTTTCGATATCTTGCCATCTTACCCCCCTTTTGGCATCTTCATGGTGAATTTTTTTCCATTTGCCGCCATTCCAGTAGTCACGTGACTGTGGTATTCTGTAAATATCAAGTCGAATGAGTATCTGCTTGGTTTCGGTGATATTATTTTCAAAAATCTGTATTGAATGATTTCGAAATTCTGTAAGTGTGCATCCGGTGCTGCCCCGAAGATAGAATACAGTAGGTAAGTTTTATTTCAACCAATTCTTGATGAAGAATTTCATGATATTTGATATCCAGTATTTGCTGAAAGTGTTTGAACTTGTAAAGGAGCGACCGAAGAATTTTGCAGACTTGTACCTAATGTTTATCCCACCGATAAATGAAAAATAATATCTCCCATAAATTTTATTGACAACTTTTTTTCAACAATAACTTACACAATAATTACCTAATTCACTTTTTCAAAAGCGAGGTATAATAAAATGTCGACAAGTAATTTTTTTTAAGGAACCTTAATGATTTTGTTTGATAGGTTGATGCATTTAATTAAAACTTATTTTGATCTCAAAAGAAGCTTTATTTTGAGAGTAATCTAATGTAGTGTTTTTAAGTTTTTTTAACGGACGTTTGTCTTAAACCCACTAGTGTGCGGTATCAAATTAATCGTAATAAAATGCCCTTTTTTCCTAATCCGATGAGCCACCGTGATGTCATTTGAAAAAAGTTAGTAGTACAAATAGAAAAAAATCACTTTCACTTAGCAGATACCAGTTTCATCGAAAACAGAGTAAAGTTGCATTTTTCCCAAAATGTTTGACTAAAATTAGTGATTTGAACGTATCCACAGCCCTCTAGATCAAACAATGAAATTCAAAATAAAACAAATTTCGGTTACAAAAACGAATGATACATAGTTGTATTCCGAATGTCATATAGAGACAACATAAGTGAAAATGTACCAGGAGAAATTTTGATGGGACTATCGGTGTAAACAGAAGTTGCATGAAGCTGAATCTCTACTGAAAAATGCATTTTTCTGTCGTATAAAGATCCTCCAAATTTCGAAAACAAAAAAGTTATATGGGCGAGTCACCATCCGTGGACACCCAGGATCATCATCCATACCATTTTCTTAAAGTTCTGGTATATATCAGTTATATCAATAGAGAAAAACTCTGCAATGAACAACAAAATGTTCATATAGATAATACTGCCTATACATATTTGATGCTAAAAGCAGGAGTACCTCAAGGAACCATTCTGGGCCCTTTGTTATTCACAATGTATACAGCAAATTTAGTGAAATGTTTGAAAAATTGTTCAATTTATTTACAAGCAGGCGACACTCCTTTATTATAATTTTCCTCAACATGACGCCCACAATGCATCCACGTTGATCAATAGAGACCTCGAATGTTTTATCAAATCTGCAGATGATCATTGCCTACTAATTATTCCGTCAAAATCGAATATGATGGTATTCATATCCCGAAATGATTATCGAATTACGAATGAAATTGATTTGCAAATTAACAATGAATCACTGACATTAGTACAGGAAGCTAGAGATCTTGGTGTTTTACTAGATGTTGACATGAGATTCGGAAAACAAGTTAATAAACTTATTCAACGTGTGTACCCATCAATTGAACTCATATATGGCAACAGACATCTCCTTCCATTCTCAGTTAAATCTACGCTGTGTGTGAAACTTGTTTTATCATTGTTCATTTATGTTATCTAACAAACACATACAAAACCAAGAAACAGAAAGTTCAGAACTTATGGCTTAGGCTCATTTACGAAATTCGGAATTTCTCATAAACTTTGCGATGCAAAATGGTTGAACATGGAAAACAGTTGAGTTATTCACAGTGCTTGTCTATATGTGCATGTGCTGCTTAATAGTGAGAACATCACCTGAACGTTGTGCTTAGAAATCATTATAGTTTGGTATGTAATACTCCACAAATAATTCTGAAAGTCACACATTTACGAAATAACACTTCAAGCAATTATTTCAATGATAAATTGATAGTATTTTATACTCAAAACGAAAGTTACATGGAAGAATAATACAGGGAAACATTTATCGCACTCGTCATTGAGAAGCATTCCGAGTATTTTTTGCCGAATACGCTACACAAGCTAAAGGTGACCATATACTTCCACTAAAAAGTACGTGATAAAATGAATGAAAATGAACAGTTCAATAAACTCTTGAATGAAATAGTCAACAACAGAACCGAACTGAGGAATGTAATAGAAGCTAGTGAAGCAAGAGTTGTATTGAAAATTGAATCATTGAAAGAAAAAATTAGATATTTGGAGAAGGAAAATAAAGATTTGAAATGTAAGGTGGAGAGGTTGGAAAGAAAATCAAGAGACAATGGAATAGTCATATTTGGAATCAATCCAAAAGAAGAGGAAGGGATATCATTGGAGTTTGTTCTTGAAGAAATTCACAGATTATTGGGTGTTGCCATATCAAAGTGTGATGTCAACAATTTGATTTGGATCAAGAATGCTCGAAACAATCCTATCAAACTCGACTTGGTATCCAACCTGAAGAAACAAGAAATTCTTAGAAACTGCAAGAAGCTGAAAGGTACCCAGATAAGTATCGCACACGATCTGACTTCCGAACAAAGAGAAGATAATAAGCTACTGAGGTATCACTTGAAGAACGCCAGAGAAAATACTCAGGTCCAAAGTTACATAAGAGGAAACAAGTTATTTATTGATGGAATCGCATATACTGCAGAAACATTGAGAGAAGAAGAAATAACAGTCGAGAATCAAAATCATAGTGCTCCTTCAACACCAAACATCAGGGCCCGTAATATAGAACCTGACAGTGAAATCGAGGTGGAAACACAAATTGAAATACAGAAACGAAAAGCAGACACTCAGCAAACAAGAAAAGAACTCAAAAACCCACAGAAACCAAACCAAATAAACTCAGGACAAACCTCCTCAGGAAGAATACGACTTCGCTCAACATCCAAAAAACACTCGCATTTATAAAATTAATTTCCTATTTATTGTAATTGCAAATTTGTTGTTGTTTTGTCAAACTGTCACAAATTTAAATAATGAATCAGTATATAAGGGACTACGAGTACAAATACCAAAATACATTTAAAATTTAGGTTTGAAACTATAGAAAAATACAATGAACATATTTCACATAACAGACATAATTTCAGAATTTTACATCAGAACATAAAGAGCATATCAAAAAATTTAGGCACTCTCAATGCATATTTATTAGAAACTATTAATTATTTTTCAGTTTTGATATTGACAGAAACACGACAAATTCCCAATGTCGATTTATTTCATATAGACGGGTACAACATGGGTACAATGAAGGAGATGTAATTAAATGTGATGGAGTATTAATGTACACATCAACTAAACTACGATGTAACTTTGAAATAGTTCGTATAGATAGATGCAAAGCATTTGAAGTTAAATTCGCAATAGATAATGATTCCTTTTGTATAACTGCTGTCTATAGGTCTCCAAACTCAGATTCGAAGCAATTCATTACATGTATGGGAGAATACCTTAAAAAAGCTCAAAAATATAATACACATCATCATATTATTGCAGGTGAAATGAATTTAAATGTATTGGTTGAGGATGATATTGTTTTCGACTATTTGAATACAATGTATGAATTCAATTTTCATTCGTTAATAAACTGCCCTACTAGACTGCAGAGTAACACATGCTTGGATCATATATTTTATAAAAACTCAAAAAACGAGATTGCTGTGTCATCTGCAGTTCTAGAAATAGATGTAACAGACCACTCCTCTACACTTATGGAATAGCGACTCAAACATCCGGATACTCCAACAGATTCAACTAATACATTCACTACGGTTGAATATGAAAAATTAAGAAATAAACTGAAGAATCATGATTGGACCCACTTCTATTCACTGCAAGATGTTGAGGCATGGACAAAATGCATTATATCCCTTTTGAAATATACAATTGAAAACTGCTCTAAATCATATAAAATTAAACATAATGAAATTAAAAGAAAAAACTGGATTACAAAAGGTTTAATTAAGAGTATAAATCACAGAAATGAGCTTTTCAAACAGTACAAAATGAACAGAAATGATGACATTATAAAAAACGAATATTTGAGATACCGAAATATAGTTAACGCAGTAATGAAAAAATCTAAAACCTCATATTACAAAAAAAAGATCGAACTTAGTAAAGGTGACAGTAAAATTATCTGGAATACAGTGAAGGAACTAACAGCTTCCAATAAACAAAATAGTATAAACCAAATTCAATATGAGAATAAAACTATTACTGATAGAGTTGAAATAGCAAACTTATTCAATGACCATTATACATTGGTAGGAAAAAAACTCGCAGATAAGATCAAAGCTCCCCCAATTCCACCACTGAAAGGATCCCGGACACTGTCATCAATTTTTCTTTCACCTGTGAAACAAAATGAATTGATCACAACTATAAATAACTTGAAAGACAAAAAAGCTCCCGGATTTGATGGAATAAGGGCAGAGTTACTGAAAGAAATCAAAAACGAAATTTCAGAACCACTCACATTTTTAATAAATAAAATAATCGAATATGGAGAATGGCCGGAAGCACTAAAACTCGGAATAATAAAACCGTTATTCAAAAGCAAAAATGATGAAATTCACAACTACCGCCCCATTACTTTAATCAGTAACATCGGAAAAATATTCGAAAAACTTTTGAAGGTCAGAATAGTCACCTTGATAAAAATAAACTTTTATCCGAAAAACAATTCGGATTCACTGAATGAAAATCTACAAATGACGCGATTCGTTCACTAACATCTAAAATCTACAATAGCCTGGACAGGAAGAAACATTCCCTAGCGGTTTTTTTGGATCTCGCAAAAGCATTCGACACTGTTGACCATTCACAGCTCTTGGAGGATTTGCGAGATCTTGGATTCAGAGGGAATGTACATAAATTATTTGAAAACTACCTGGATAACAGGAAGCAACGTGTAAGAATCGAAAATGCTCTAAGTGATGAAAGAACAGTACAATATGGGGTGCCGCAAGGGACAGTATTGGGACCGGAATTTTTATCATTTACATGAATAACATACTCACCTCACGAACCAAAGGAGAAATCATTAGTTTTGCAGATGACACGGCAATATTCTATGAAGATTCATCCTGGGAAAACCTGAAAAATAAGTCCAAGATGACATGAGTAAGATTATAGATTATTTTAATCAAAAAAAAATTAACAATGAATTTTGATAAAACATCATATCTACCCTTTGCTTGTTACTCATCTCACCTTCCCAACTTCAATCACCTGGAAATAAAAAATGCTGATGATGTTATTCAATTAAAGTGTTCAGAATTTGTTAAGTATTTAGGTGTCTACATTGACAGACATATTAGATGTGATGTTCACATAAAAAAAACTGTAGGTACTTTGAGGAGTATAATTTTTAAATTTTTATACCTTAAAAACATATTAAATACTCCAAATGAAAATCCTTTAATATGCATTAGTCGAATCTAGATTATCTTATGGGATCTTAGGTTGGGGAGGTGTTGCCAGCAGTTACTTAACTTTTCTAGATATTTTACAGAAAATATTCCTGAAGATTTGTTTCAATAAGTGTCGAACATATTCATCGACCTTGCTTTATTCAGATAGTAAAATATTAGATCTCAGACAAATTTACTTTCTACGTGTAGCTGTAGATCAATACAAAAACAAGAATAGTTTAAGAAACATTTACCACAACTCTAACACAAGAGCAAAAAAAGAAAACATGGTGCGCACTGAGTATTCATCTGAAACTATTATTGGTCAGAGAGGATATACTTATCTGAGCACGAGAATTTTCAATAATATTCCTGAGAATATCAAAGATTCAATCACAGTGTTATTGTTCAAAAAAAATATAAAACTGTACCTTCACAAAACAGAAAGAAAAATAATACACAATCTGATAGACCCGAATAAAATTTCTTGTGCTAATATTTATTGAGAAACGGAGTACCATTGTCGTTGTGTCCCAATACAACTGTCAAACTTTCAATAAATTTTTCTTTGAATATTATCATTATCTGAAAATGAATATGACCCTTTATTTTGTTGTTGAATATCATATATATTTTTTATTACTTATATTTCGGACGTCCATCATCTTAATGGTTGAAAGATTTCTATCTCTTTTAAATTTTTCACAACGTTTCAAATGCTTGAATCCGCAATCGTCTTCTGGTGAATAATGACAAAATCAGATTTGTATTGGTATTGGTAGGTATGGATGGTGACTGATGCGCTGCGACCTAGTTAGATCTATTGTGCCCCATCTTCTTCTGCTATCTCAAGGTGTTCTCGTTTACAGCAGCCCCTCAAGCCCTAATTCCTTCAGGAATTTTAGGATTTTGAGGGGGTCTATTTGTGGTATTTCTTCCACAGTCAGCTGGTGTGATCCCAGTATATTTAATCTTTTGTGGTGTACAGCATAACACTCCATCAATATGTGGTGAGGTGTTTCTGGATGTTCCCCACAGAATCTGCAGGTGTTGTCCTCCTCCAAGCCTAGCTTCCTTAGGTGTTCTTTGAGTCTGCACTGCCCCGTTAGAAATCCTGTGATTGTCTTTAGACTAATTTTGCTGAGGTTAATCAGTGTTTTCGATCTTGCTCGGTTGAAATTGCCGAGGAGATCTTTGGCCTGCCTCTGGAAGTCTTTGCCAGTATGTTGTTCTCATTGCTTCTTCAGTTTTATTGAGTTCTTCTTGGAAGTGAGATTTTCCAAGTCCGCAGAATGGTTCTGGCGTTGATGCCCCTTTTCGTGCCAGGGTGTCTGCTTGTTCATTGCCCTCTACTCCGACGTGCCCAGGCACCCAGAGGAGGATCACCTTGTTGTTCAAAATCAAAATCAGATGATACGCGAACTTTTATAGGTCTATAATTAAAGTGTTATTGCGGCGTAATTACGCGCGGTCTTGTTGCGCGCGTGGTTTCGCGCTTTTTCTCCCTCCGGAACGGTCCATGAGCGGTTTCCATACGTTTTTAATTTCCACGCTTGGTTGACTAAAGGCACTATTGGCTTCTATATAGGTGGTTTCCATAAATTTCCGTTTGAACCAATGTTCCTCTCTATTGGTTCAAACGGAAATTTATGGAAACCACCTATATAGAAGCCAAAAGTGCCTTCAGTAAACCAAGCGTGGAAATAAAAAACGTATGGAAACCGCTCATGGACCGTTTTGGAAGGAGAAAAAGCGCGAAACCACACCGTAATTACACTTTAATTATAGACCTATGAAAGGTCGCGTAGCATCTGATTTTGTTATTATTCACCAGAAGACGATTGCGGATTCAAGCAATTGAAACGTTGTGAAAAATTTGAAAGAGATAGATATCTTTCAACCATTAAGATGATGGACGTCCGAAATATAAGTAATCAAGTTACTACATCGTCTAAAACTTTCAAACATATATATTATTGTTGTACTATTACTAAATCGTATTGTATTGTTCCTTGAATACTATTATTATCATTTTTGTTGTTATTTTTGTCATTATTGTATTTATTATCATCATTGTCATTATTGTCATTGTTATTATTATTATCTGAAACTGAATATGCATGACCCTTTACATGTATTATATTTCTACTAAATTGTATTATGTTAATACATTTCATACCCACGCGCTGGCTTCTTAGCCTTAGTGGTTTACTTGTTTATTCCAGAAGTGCAATTTCTATGGATTATTGTCAATTATTCTGTTTTAGCAAATTGTTATCACTATTCTTATTCTTATTAATGTACTTTGTTCTATTTTGTACTGAATAAACATTATTATTATTATATATCATAATATTTCAGCAACGGAGTTACCCTCTTATTTGAATTGCAAAATCACTCACAGAACCGATGTCGACAACTTGAACAAAAGATAGGAACTCTCACGCCCCCCTCTTTCATAGCTCAAAACATTCAGACGTTCCTTTAGCTATCAAATTACATCATTGTATAATCTCATTCCCCCATATTCCAAGAAAGAAAGGTTAGGAAATTTCAGAAAAGTGTTAAAAAATTATTTGAAATAATATAAGTTATTTTATTTTTTCTCATCTTTTTCATCCAAATTACAAAAATCTTCTGCATCAACAAAAATGCAATTTTTTTTTATCAGGGAATCTACAGTGTGACCCTCTTAAGACCGGAGCACCCTTAAAAAATCTACATTTTTCAACCGATTCGATTTTTTTTTTTTTTTCATTAGATAGACATTCAAAAAATCTACTAGGACACCAAATTTCATGAATAAATCTCCATTTCCAGGGCCAACTAATCTGATTTTTCAAGGTCAAATATCTAAAAAAATTACTAGAGATTTTTTTTAGAGAAATTCTAACTACACCACTGGATTCGCGACATTATCAAATGGTTTTTATGTTGAAATGCGTCAATCAATAAAAAAATTATGATGGAATGAAATTTGAAAAATATGCCGTTTAATCAACCCACCAATTCAATTTCAAAACTTTTACTACACCACCGGATTCAGGGACTCTTGAAATATCACTGACTGTAATTTCATGGAAATCTGTTGATAAATAAAAAAAATGAAATAAAATTGACAACAAAAAATTATGAGACAAAATTAACTCCCTGAAGCCGGTGGTGTAGTCAAAGCTCTGATAAAAGTTTTGAAATTGAATTGGTGGGTTGATTAAACGGCATATTTTTCAAATTTCAGTCCTTCATAACTTTTTTATTGATTGGCGCATTTCAACGTAAATTACATATTATGAACCATTTGGAAATGTCGCCAATATAGTTGTGCATTTGGAATTTTTCTAAAAAAATCGCTAGTCATTTTTTAGATTTTTGACCTTGACAAATCAGATTAGTTGGCCCTGGAAATGGAGATTTATTCATGAAATTTGGTGCCCTAGTAGACTTTTTGAATGTCTACCCAATGAAAAAAACAATCATTCCAATCGGTTGGAAAATGTAGATTTTATAAGGGTGCTACGGTCTTAAGTGGGTCACACTGTAAAAAAAATTTCATTAATATTTTTTATAGTATTATGAGAATATGTATCAAGAGACATAATAATATATGGAGAAGTACAATTTAATGAACCCCAACCAACATGGCTTCAGGAGTATAGGCACTCCACTGAAACAGCCACTACAGAATTCATACAGTTTATTAATGAGAGAATGAAAAAACGAGAGTACATTGTAGGGTTGTTCTTTGACCTCCTCGTGCATTCGACAGTCTCAATTTCGACTTCATCCTATTGAAATTAGAAACAATAGGTTTGCGAAGCAATATATTAAAATGGATCGGATCATTCCTGAAGGACCGTAAAATGGTTGTAAAGGTCAAAAAACAAACATCTGAGGAATTTTTGGTTGATTCAGGAGTTCCTCAGGGAAGTGTATTAGGCCCCTTACTCTTCCTATTATTTATTAACGATCTTCCTGAGTACATAAATGATGGTAAAGTTTATATATTTGCTGATGATAGTTCCATCATAGTTTCTAGCCCGAATGCCGATCAAATGCGAGCAAAAGTAGCCAACGTACTTCTTCAATTTGATACCTGGTGCCGGAAGAACCAACTAATCATCAATTATACTAAGACAGTTGCACTACAATTTAAATCATTTATCCCCAAGATGAATATTGATAATTTAAAAATAAACAATAATACTGTTGCATTCAGTAGCAGCTGCATATTCCTAGGGACCATTGTGGATGAAAATCTCAACTGGTCAGAATGTGTGAATACGATCTGCTCTAAGTTGAATAAACAGTACTTTGCACTGAAAAATTTGAAGAGCTGTCTCAACATTGAGGGTATGTTGACTGCTTATTATGCTCTAGTATATTCCACATTAAGTTATAATATCATAGTTTACGGTCTTGCGAATGACAATAATAGAATTTTTCTAGCACAGAAAAGAATCATACGTCTAATGTTTTCTCTTGACTATCGTGAGTCTTGCAGAGATACCTTTAAGCAAAATAAACTCTTGACATTCATAGGCATATACTTATATAAAATTATCTGCCACACTTACACATATAAACATAGTTTTACACTAAATACAGACAAATACCCAACAAGGGCAAAAAATGATTTTCGCTTAGAAATGATTAAGTACACAAGCCATAAAAAGTCGCCAAGATATGCTGGGCCCTATATGTTCAATATGTTACCTGATGAATTGAAAAAGCAGCCTAATCTCTTCAGGTTCAAATCTCAACTGAAAACTTTCCTTACCTCGAATGTATTCTATAATATCAATGAATTTACTGCTCTGTGCCAGCATTCTTAGATAAATTCTTTGATGAACACTCACAACTACTATGAACTATAATTATAATTATGTAGGTACTTATAATTAATTGCCTATAAACTTTACATTAACCGGCCAACGCTTTTGACATGAGATTCAATTCTGGCCTATTCAATTTGTGACATTACTTTATCTAATTTTAATATGTTTACGAAATGTATTTTATACTTGTATCTCTTTAGAGTTTTTTTTAAATTTGTTATTTAAACATTTTTTCACCCACCAATTGGGTTGTATCCTACTCTGACTTATCAACCCCATGTACACGTTGGAAAATGATCAACAAATGTCTATCTATCTATCTATCTATCTATGTAGACATTTCACGGGCTAAGTGGAAGAACAATTCATTTAGAGAAGTTATTCTCTGGATGAATTGAACTTCGCCCAAACATAATTTTTAGCATTATTTTTTTGTAATATTCTGTTGAAAATAATAAAGACGTATATTATTATTATTAAATGCTGAGAGTTTTTGCCACTGCGCTATACCCACGTCTCAAATTCATCCATGGATGAGATGACTCCCTGTATGATAAATAGAAACACTCGGTACACCAGAGCCAATTCAAGCTGTTTTTATAACGAATTCCAACGATCATAAATTCCCAAAACTGGCGAAAATTCATCAACAATAATTATATGATAACCTGAGCAGACGGGCACTAATTTTGTTGTCATAAGAATTACCAATTACAACAGTAACAGTTGAACTTCGCTTTGTGACTTCCAGGCCTGCAGACTTACATTCAGACGGCCAAGGCAGAGATGTAATTACATTAAGTAAATATAAAGGAATCTATCTGTAAGTTGACAACAAGACTTCGACAAATCCCCTTTGACCAATTATCTCCGTATTTGTTTTTCTTCTACCTGTGTAGAATTAACTTTGCAAAGTCTCTTTGAGAAAAGGGATAACAATTACACGGCTGATTACACCTCCAGTTATTATTTGAAACAAGTGTAACAACCCCATTATTTGTCAATAATGTAAAGTTGAGATAGGAATTGTTGGGGCCCTGCTAAGCAATTGTACCCTAATGTATTTAAGTCGCTTTGTCGGCCAGCCCACCCATGTCGCTTGGTTGTGTGCTGAATAAAACACACTGTATGAGCTTACGACTGCCTTTTTTGACATTTTGGAACCCACACTATTACATTTTAATTAATTGATTTGATTCAATACCCCCAGTTAGAAGTTAATTATTTTTCGACAAAGGATCACCCGAGATTTGATTACCTTTCTGGGGTCGCTTACTGGTACATACAAGTAACTTAAAGGTACAGGTAAAGTGTACAAAATGTATACAGGGCGAGCGGTTCGTGCTAGGATTTGCTATTCACTGTGTCCGGAATAGAATAGGACCACGCTCAGGGCTGTCACAGGTAGCACATCATATCGGCTGAATCTTGGTTTCATATTGGGCCAATATAGATATATTGTAAATGAAAAAATAATATTGGTCCATTATGGGTAAATATTCAAAAAACAATATTATGTTAATAATAATAAATAATAAATATTAGTCGAACCTGTTCTGAATGTAGATTGTCACATATAATATTGGGTCAATATTAGTTGAATAATTTTTACCAATATCGATAATTCAATATTGTCTACATATTGTTTACAACATCTAGAATAAATATTGCAATCCCAATATTCCAGTCATATCGATTCTAGGGACAAAACACTATATTGTATTTCCAAGTTTGATAGCACATTGGTTCAATATCATTTCAACTATATTCAACAAATTGTAATAACTCATATTGAGTCAATATTGGTTTGATGATATTTACCAATATTGATGAAATAATATTGTCTTCATCATCTAGAATGAATATTGCAATCCCAATATTCCTCTCGTATCGTTTCCAGAAATAAAAACTATATTGTATATCCGAGTGTGATTGCACATTGGTTGAATATTATTTCGCCAATATTCAACAATCTTATTAACTTATATTGGGTCAATATTTGTACGATAATATTTACCGATATCGATAAAACAATATTGTCTCTATATTATTTTCAACATCTAGAATAGGATGAATTTGAAATATTGGCCAAATATTCAAAAAACCATATTAAAATCATTTTATGATCAAACCTGGATAAAAATCCGATAGGTGGCTCTACATATAGAACGTCTTCTAACACCTACGAAGATATATTAAATACTTCAAATAACTTGATATCAAGCCAGCTTACTCAGGGGTTATTGCGACCGAAAGGCAGATGCTGGTGTCACGTTGATCAACTGAAAGACATTTAATAATTCACCAAGGCATATTCACTACCACCAATATATCCAAATGATATTGTACCAATATCGATTAATGTTCTGAGGCCATTATTGCTTAAAGAATATTTCACCAATACTATTTTTGAAATATTTGAACAGTATTTGACCAATATCGCAAAATGTTTACATTTTACTTCTCGACAATATAACGTTTGAATATTTTGCCAATATTTTCAGAATGTTTTACCAATATCGCTGAATATTTTGAGTCCAATACTGCTTCAAGAATATTTTGCCAATATTATTCAAGTAATATTGGACCAATATCGCCTAATGTTCACATTTTTTTTCTCGCCGCCAATATCGCATTTCAAATATTTTGCCAATATGTTAACAATATTATACCAATATAGGTGTGCTACTTGGGGTATTTCTGGAGTCCTAATACACCAAAGTATTTTTGCCTGAGTCTCAACAAACCAAAATAACTATTCTTTCCTTTACGGATCTGACAGTTATGATACAGGATGTTTGAAATATTTTTAACAAGCTTATATTTAACTTGTCGAGTATGTGGTCAATTTTGTAACTGAATTTTTATACCAGTTCCCCACAACCAATTAAAAAGAAATTTGGTACATATGAAGCTTCGACGACAATGCATTTATATACAATGATTTATATACAAAAGTAAAATTGAAAGAATCCTCAAAACTAGTAACAAACATCGGACAGTACCACGATTCAATTACAAAAAATGTTACCCTTGTCCCACTGAAGGCTAGATAGAGAGAGCGTAATGCATTGAAAATTGATTTAAAAACTCGCAAAAATGAAACCGGAAAAATCCAATAAAATAGTGAAATATATCGAACCGCTGCATAATTTCATTTCAAATAATATTAACACCTGAAGGCTAGATAGAGAACGCGTAGAATTTCGTAAAAACTTACGACGGTTTCGGATATGGAAAATTGCTGAAAAACATATCAGTCGGGGAGCTAGGGTTCCTCCTGAAAAGAAAATTGAAAAATTGTGAAAAACATCTGGCAGGCGAATAATTTTCGAATTTTGACCTGAATGTGTGTATGAATCCATACTTTTGCAGTTTCATAACAATGCACAAAATTTATCAATCACGGTAGGATAAAAATTATTGTTTTGCTATTATTGATGAATAATACGTTTATTTGGAAACAATAATTGACACAATCGGTTCGGATTTACTACTTCACATCCTCCCTTGCAGGCCGCCAGCAACGAGTTAAATTCAACTGTGATATATCAATACCTCTAAAAGTCAATCATGGGGTACCACAGGGCTCAGTCCTTGGTCCCTTATCATTCATCATATACATTAATGACATGCCTTTTAATCTAACGAATGCGTTTCCGATAATGTATGCCGATGATGCCACTTTTTTGTTAAGTGACTCTAGGCCTTCCAATCTACTTTCAAACGCTAATGACTCTGAAAGCTTTATAACAATGAGGTCTAGAAGCAATTATCTCACTATAAATGACGATAAAACAAATACTTTAAATTTTTCAACTAAAAATAATAAAGAAAATAATGAATCAATTAAGCTCCATGGAGTTTATTTGGACTCGTCTTTAAATTTCTTACCGCATATTCACAAATTATCAAAGCGCCTATCAACGTGTATATACATAATAAGACAACTTAGCAACATAACTACAAAAGATTGTTTAAGAGTAACTTATTTTGCCATTTTTCACAGCATGATGCCATTTTTCACAGCATGGGTTCATCTCATCATCTAGAAGTAATATTTAAATTACAAAAAAAAGTCGTCAGAATCATGGCACATGCTAAATACACGATCATTCCATCATTTGTTTGTTATTTTACTTTTCAATTTAAAAATTTATTTTTGTAATTTAGTAGTTTTATTAATAAAAGTTGGCAAATGATGGAAGTCCAAACTCATTATAAATATTTTTTTAATGGGGAAGTGGTGGGACAAAACTTGTTAAAAATAAGGTTTTTTCAAAGGGAAAGTGTTAGGCCAAATAGGTCCCTGCCACGTGGGCCAAATGGTCCCAGTCCGACTCTGCAGTCAAAAACGTCGAGAGATAGGGAAAGTGTAAGAGTTGCGTCTTTAAAGGTTTAGTATCATTCCATAAAATAGTTTAAACTGGTTAAAGAAACATTTCCTAAAAGTAATTATGCTCAAGTTTTGTAGATATTTTTTTCCGTTTCCAAGAATTATTTTCCGAAAGCTTCTCGAAAAAACGGAAAAACAAGATGGTGTTTGCCATATCTTAATTGTGGAGAAAGCTTTGGTACCCAGACGAACGCGATAGAAGACTGCAGTTTTCTGAGGTCATGACTGACCGCATGCATAACTCAATTTCCAGCGTTCATTAACTGCTTTGGTTTCGGTGATAATTGTAATTTTATTTCATCAATGGAACGGTAAATAGATAAAATATCGTCGGTGAAACATGTTAACCTGCTAACTCCTGATATAGATTGAAATAGTTTCTTATATTGTTAGAAAGATAAAAAAATACTCTGTAAGTACGAAAAGCAGCTATCCCCGATAAAATCAAAATAATGTAGGTATCTTGTCTCAATAATACATATCTCCAAATGTTTCAAAATTACAACCGAAATACTGCCATCTCCAGCATTCCAGTAGATTACCACGAGATAAGCTACCTCAGGCATAGTTGTTTCTGTATCATCTGTTATTTGATACCAGACATAAAATTGGACGCAAATAGTTTTTTTGCCAAAAATAAATAAAAGTAATTGAAAAAATCTAATTGAGTTTTATTTCTTAGGAATGAAAAGCTGCAACTCCATAATAATTATCCCCGATATAATTTTTCATGTTTCGAAAATCTGCTATCTCCAAATTTTGTGTAAAAAAATAAATAAAATAACATAGACTGATGAGTTTATTGTAGCTCAATGAACATAATTTATTTTGCGTACCTATAATTTATCGTAAGTTTCTACTTTCTACCATTTACTTCTGTAGAAATTACTTTGTACGGTTTTAGTGCTCTCCTGTAAAAGTCTATTGAAAGGAGATAGCTGTTTAACAAGTTTCACCAACGATATGCGTTATTGGTCAGACGAAAATACTTTGGGTTATTTTGGGTTATCACATCATTGGTCCACTATTTATGCTTTAAAATCGTTACAACCCCATGAGTCAATAAATATCTACCCAATAAAATTCAAATGGACGTTTCGTTCCAGCAAGCTGGTGCACCTTACTAATATACAGTGTGTTTCACTTTAAGTGACGACAATTCATCATTTCATAACGAGTTTGCCGATTTTTGAAAACTTTTTTTTATAAATCCTCCGAAAGCGCTACATCCTAGTATGAATTGTTTCAATATTCCACTTTTCCACAGCCTACTGCGATAACAAATAACAACCCAAAAATTACGAAAGCTTATTAGGCATTTTCTTACGAAGAAAACAAATATCTCCGTCGATTCAAGCACATCTCCCATATCCCATGTTTCAATTTCGTGACTTTATCGAGTGTTCACAACCTGAGTGCAAAAACTGAAAAATTCTACTTTTTGAGAGTGCCCTGTGTGAACGCTACTGAGTGTATGGCAAGTTTTAGATTGCCAATAGATCACGAGTCATCTAGTATATATATAATAATTTTTTTTTTTTTTAATTTTTTATTTATTCCAAAAAAACATACAGTAACAATATTCTAACAGTAGTCGGAGAAATGAAAATAAATAGAGAGAGATACACTGAAATCCGTAGATTAGTACGTGTTTGATTTCACTCTAATAAATTTCTAAATCAAATGATTTGTGAATAATGATAATGTGAAGTGTCCGTTAAACAATAATTGGTTGAATAATCCTTATCCAATATGAACTATATGTACATGAGAGCTAATACAAAAACTGATAATATAAGAGATTATTGTAATATTTTTAAGTAATAATCCACAATTTTGCTTTACTGTGATTATACATGTATATTATTCTTAATTTTATAATAGTTAAGCTATTCGGAAGAACTAATTCAGGAATATGATATAGACACTGAAGACATTGGAGATTTTTAATGTAGAAACTAGCGTGAGGAGATTTTGAATAATTTTGCAATATAAAGTAATGTCTCAAATCAAATTCAAATTAGTTTATCAGATCGATCCAGTTATGAATTTCATTTCGAGGAATATCACTGAGCCACGTTTTCAAGGATTTCTTAAACTGTGTCTTGTTTGCGTTTTCCTTAATAATGTTGGGGATTTTTCGGTAAATATGTGGAGCCAAAAATGCATATGATCTTTGACTCAAACCTTTCTGAAACTTGGAAGTTGTTGTTTTCATAGTTTTCTTATGCCTGGTGTTGTGTTCGTGTTTTATTTCGATTAATTCCGCTCTTTTTTTATGTTGTAAATTTATGATTTTATAAATATAGATTTGTCTAACATCGAATAGTACACTGGTTTTATATACAAGGTCGCTTGTATACGTTCTGTTTTTCCCTAGCATGATTTTTATAAAATATTTCTGAATGGTTTCGAGATTTTTTAAATGGTTTTTGTACGTACCCCCCCAGCCTACTATTCCATATTGAATGTGTGATTCGACCAATGAATAGTATAAGTGCTTTAGCTGTGAGAAGTTCAATATTTTTTTCAGTTGTTTGAATTTGAAGAGAATGCATCTCAGTTTTTTTACCAAATATTTCACGTGCACATCCCATTTTAAATTCCTGTCGATTTCCACCCCCAAATACTTCATGTGATCTGCTTCACCTATCTCAATACGAGGGTTTATACCTAAACTGATTTTTTTGTATTTTGGGATTTTAGTTTTGTTACAGCTGAATGGAATGTATCGTGTTTTCTCAAAGTTTATAGTAAGAGACATCTCGTCAAACCAAAATTTAAGTTTTCTCAGATCTCTCTCAGCCAATTCTTTTACTCTATCCCATGTATCGCTATCGTACACAATTACTGTATCGTCAGCAAAAGATGATACATTTCCACTACTTTCCAGTTTTAGCAGGTTGTTTATATAGACTGTAAACAATGTAGGGCCCAGAACAGTGCCTTGAGGAACTCCGTATTCGATTGTACTTTCTTCACTCAGATAGTCATCAATTTGAACAATTTGTTTTCGATTGCTCAAGTAAGATTTCATTAAATGAAGGCTGTTACCCCGAAAGCCAGCGTCCTCCAGGCAATCAATCATTATTGTATGGTCAACCGTATCGAAAGCTTTCGTTAAATCTAGAAAAACACCAAGTACAGCACGGTTCTGGTCCAACTTTTTATGCAAGTTATTCGTTAGGTATATAATAGCATCTTCTGTTGATACACCCTGTTTAAAGCCAAATTGCTTATCAGAAATTATGTTATTTTTTCCTAAAAATGAAATAATTCGTTTTTTAATTATTTTTTCAATGAGTTTCGACAGATTTGAGACTAGGATTATTGGCCTATAGTTTGTCATCAGTGTGCGATCTCCTTTTTTGAAAATGGGTTTGATGATTCCTGTTTTTAAACTATTAGGGTAGTATCCAGTTACGAACATTGTATTTATGATAAATGACAGTGGTCCTTTTATATAGTCCGAAGCTATTTTCAAAATATCCGCAGTAATGTTGTCTATTCCAGGGGATTTTTTCGGTTGCAGCTCGTTGAGAACACCTTCCACTTCAGTTTCATCAGTCGGGTTCAAAAAAATGGTGTTTTCTATAATATTTCTCTTAATGACAGATGGCACTGGCTTAGAGATATTTTCAGCGAGCTTTCTTCCAATTTCAGTGAAGTGTTTGTTGAAACCATTGGCAATATCTTTTTGATTATTGATGCTATTGTCATTGAGGATGATTTCCCTGATTGGAGTATTTTCTTTTATTTTATTTGTGTATTGGTTTACAGTATCCCAAAGTAGTTTTGAGTCATTACGATTTTCGTTAATTTTTTCTCGGAAATAATTAATTTTTGCTGAGTTGATAACCTTGTTGAATTTATTTTATCATCATATATCATCATATATTATACAGAGTGTTCATAATAAATATGAAAATATCGAAAAAATTATTCTCAGACGTTTCGTTACTACATGCGCGACGAAGTTTTGAAAATGAGTTGATTTTTGATTATTATTGCTTCTGATTTACATCGTGGATCGTGCTCAGTAAAAATCATTTCAATTCATTATTCACCAGAAGACGATTGCGGATTCAAGCAATTGAAACGTTGTAAAAAATTTGAAAGAGATAGTAATCTTTCAACCATTAAGATGATGGACGTCCGAAATATAAGTAATCAAGTTACTACATCGTCTAAAACATTCAAACAAACTTCATCGAGTTTTCGAATAAATTGAAATGATTTGAATTGAGCACGATCCACGATGCAAATCAGAAGCAATAAGAATCAAAAATCAACTTACTTTCAAAACTTTGTGGCGCATGTAGTAACGAAACGTCTGAGAAGAATTTTTTCGATATTTCCATATTCATTATGAACACTCTGTATAATATATGATGATATATATACTAGGTGACTCGTGATCTATTGGCAATCTAAAACTTGCCATACACTCAGTAGCGTTCACACAGGGCACTCTCAAAAAGTAGAATTTTTCAGTTTTTGCACTCAAGTTGTGAACACTCGATAAAGTCACGAAATTGAAACATGGGATCTGGGAGTTCCAGATGTGCTTGAATCGACGGAGATATTTGTTTTCTTCGTAAAAAAATGCCTAATAAGCTTTCGTAATTTTTGGGTTAATATTTGTTATCGCAGTAGGCTGTGGAAAAGTGGAATATTGAAACAATTCATACTAGGATGTAGCGCTTTCGGAGGATTTCTAAAAAAAAGTTTTCAAAAATCGGCAAACTCGTTACGAAATAATGAATTGTCGTCGCTTAAAGTGAAACACACTGTATATTAGTAAGGTGCACCAGCTTGCTGGAACGAAACGTCCATTTGAATTTTATTGGGTAGATATTTATTGACTCATGGGGTTGTAACGATTTTGAAGCATAAATAGTGGACCAATGATGTGGTAACCCAAAATAACCGCTGATACACGTTAAGTTCGAGTGTGACCCTTAGTATTTTCGTCTGACCAATAACGCATATCGTTGGTGAAACTTCTCCATTCAATAGACTTTTACAGGAGAGCATTAAAATCGTACAAAGTAATTTCTACACAAGTAAAAGGTAGAAAGTAGAAACTTACGATAAATTATAGGTACGCAATATTATGTACATTGATCTACAATAAACCCATCAGTCTATGTTATTTTATTTCATTTTTTACACAAAATTTGGAGATAGCAGATTTTCGAAACCTGAAAAATTATATCGGGGATAATTATTATGGAGTTAGCAGCTTTTCATTCCTAAGAAATAAAACTCAATTAGATTTTTTCAATTATTTTTTTTTATTTTAGGCAAAAAACTATTTTCGTCCAATTTTATGTCTGGTATCAAATAACAGATGATACAGAAACAACTATGCCTGAGGTAGGTTATCTTAAAACTCGTGGTAATCTACTGGAATGCTGGAGATGGCAGTATTTCGGTTGTAATTTTGAAACATTTGGAGATAGTATGTATTATTGAGACAAGATACCTACATTATTTTGATTTTATCGGGGATAGCTGCTTTTCGTACTTACCGAGTATTTTTTTATCTTTCTAATAATATAAGAAACTATTTCAACCTATATCAGGAGTTAGCAGGTTAACATGTTTCACCAACGATATTTTATCTATTTACCTTTCCATTGAAAAAATAAAATTACAATTATCACCGAAACCAAAGCAGTTAATGAACGCTGGAAATTGAGTTATGCATGCGGTCAGTCATGACCTCAGAAAACTGCAGTCTTCTATCGCGTTCGTCTGGTTACCAAAGCTTTCTCCACCATTAAGATATGGCAAACACCATCTTGTTTTTCCGTTTTTTCGAGAAGATTTCGGAAAATAAATCTTGGAAACGGAAAAAAATATCTACGAAACTTGAGCATAATTAATTTTAGGAAATGTTTCTTTAACCAGTTTAAACTATTTTATGGAATGATACTAAACCTTTAAAGACGCAACTCTTACACTTTCCCTATCTCTTGACGTGTTTGACTGCAGAGTCGGACTGGGACCATTTGGCCCACGTGGCAGGGACCTATTTGGCCCAACACTTTCCCTTTGAAAAAATCTTATTCATTACAAGTTTTGGCCCACCACTTTCCCATTAAAAAAAATATTTATAATGAGTTTGGACTTCCATCATTTGCCAACTTTTATTAATAAAACTACTAAATTACAAAAATAAATTTTTAAATTGAAAAGTAAAATAACAAACAAAATATAAAAAAGGTAATTAAATTAAAACAAAAGTAAAAGCTTTTTAGGATTCCAAAAAAAAAGTAAATATTCGTAATATATAAAGATAAAAGTAAAAGTAGGAAGTAGGAACAGAAAATAAAACAATTTCAATAAATGTAAAATATAGAGACCACTACAACAAAAGTTTGCTTCTAAGGGTTTTGTTATGGTACACAAAAAGTACAGGAACATCAATCTTTCTTCCTATGGTAAAACCTAGCAACTTTTAGGAGTTACTAGAAAATTAAAAAATTATGAACCTGAAAGTAGAAGTTGAATAAAAAAAATCGTGGCATGCGGCTTTGACATCATGGAATGGGTCAAAATTCAAAATATTCGGTGAAAGCTTCATGAACATTTCACATATTAAATACAATTCAGAACCTAATAACTCCAGTTACTAATTTTTATCAAGGGACGGCAGAAATATGTCATATGTCTACACTTAAAAGTTTACTTAATCAAATAATGGAATTGAGAGATACTACTAAGTGTTATATGGCTTCAAGAGATTTCAAAAGATTTTGCTACTTGTAGCAAGTTCAGTTATTTCTGTGTTATTTATCATCAATATTTTAAAGCAAATCTCTTCCAATGTTTATTACTAGCAATGATTTCAACAGATCATCACCTAACGCAGATCTTAATCGAGTTTTAATTAATTTTAATTTTAAAAATATCGTCTCAAAGTTTAGCAGTGGTGACGGTGCGGGAAGCAAGTGGCTAAGCTGAGCAGAGCCAGGCCGGCGATAAATAATATATTTATTTTTATTTCGAATTAAGGCAAGGATAAAAATTCTGAAAAAAAACGAGTTATTTTGTCATCCAAATTGAATAATAGGAGAGATGTAGAAGAAAATCTGATGAACAGTTTTCGAGGAAGAATTAAAATCATAATTTTTAGAGGTTTTTTAAGTTTTCCCAAAAACCATTCATCAGATTCCATTTCAAATATCATGACATATCAATGTCAAAGTAGAAGATTATCACGATTTTTTTTCGAATTTTCTACTTCAACGTTCCCCCACAATAAAAAAAAATTCTGAAAATCTTGTTATAAAATCAAAGACAGTTGAGAAGAATCGCTTTTGCAAGTAATATTTATATGAAATTCAAAAGACTGAACATTGAGGAATTATTCATACTATTTTTCAGAAATAAAATCAAACGATTTATATTTTCAATAATGATTTTCAAAACCTCGTACAAAAAATGGTAAATTGCTCCAGTAAGTGATTCCTTTGTAGTACATGAACGAAGAGACAAAAACAGTTCTGCTACGGTCCACAAGGTATTGCACAGAATTATTGTCACTGTCATATTTACTGTACAGCGTTGCCAATAGTTCTAGACAGCGGTAACCGATTTAATTTGTTTAAATTTTCGAAAATGAAAGCTACGTCCATAGGGGTTTGTCAGTTTATCAGTTGGATGTTGGATTGGTCCGCCCGAAGCCTTGGAGTCCTTGGACACAATTGAAGAAGTATGTAAGTAATAAGTTTTGTGTTTTGCGATTTAAAATATCAGTTTTGGAAATAAAACAGGACGCAAAACAGAATTGAAAAATAATAATTATAACCATAATAGCGTCTTTAATGTCCATTCCAGTTGTTTTCAAATAACTTTATATTGTTTACATAAAAAATAACGGCATAATAGGCAGAGTTCAGCTTCCAAAGTTGAAAAATATTGATAAAAATTGTTTGTGCTAAAAGCAAATCTAATCTAAACAAGATCAAGGATGGACTGACTATATCTATAACATACCCATGGGCACTGCAACCCTGAATATCAGAAAAACAAACGAAATGAATACAATAAATAATATACAGGTGAACCGGGAAAAAGGTCAATACCAAAGATTCCCAAGATCTCCCTCCACAGAAAAACCGACGGCACAGGCATCATCAATAGACCAAAATCTAAGAAAAAGAATGAACCAACTTCAAAGGAAATGGTTCCCACCTTTGGAAACACTAAAAACGATTGAAAAGATAACCCCTTTTATAACAAAAGGAGGTCTTTATCCATGGTAAGCCTGGATGTTCTGCAAATCAACCGAAATTTGCAGACAAGGAAAATATACATCACTGTTTCTGAAAAATGTGGTGTACACCCATTACAAAACTGAAACTCCGCGAATTCTTCGAAACTTGCAGACATGATTCGGCACGGGGGTTAAGTTCTGAAAACGAGGTCTCCACCCAATACAAATCTGAGGACGCTGCAAATTTCCTGAAATTTTCAGGCAGGACACAGCAAGGAACACTGAATTCGAATAACGAGGTCACCGAGGTCTCCAGCCAACGAAAGAGCGAAGACAATACAAATTTAACCAAATTCGTATTCTCAATTGATCTCGAAAAATTATTTCCCCGAGGTTTCCACCCAACAAAAAACTAGAGGCCCTGTTAGTTTCACTAAATTCACTGACAAGGCTCTGTAGAGGTCGCTAATCAACAGTAATGAGGCCCGCGAAGTCTACATTCACAAAAAAACCGGAGATACTGCAAAACTGAAATATTTTGTAGACCACTGAACAATAAGCCTATTCGAAGAGCTGCAAAAGAGAAGAAATGAAAAGAAATAAAGAACCTTCAAAACGTAGTTCAAAAACATAACAATTAACTCATAATTCTGAAAAATAATGAAATAAACCACCAAATTACAAACGGTAGAGAAGGTAGGGATACAATCGTTACTAGTCCACTTCAAAATGAAAAGGATAATAGAAGAGAGAAGATGGCGTCTCACCTTTTCTCTCACAACCCCCTTGACATAGTCTACTGAACCACATTACCACAATTAATGCCATATAATAATTAATAATCATCTGAGCTATTTCGCAGTACTCTCAATAATGTTGAGATTTGGCAACACTGCATTTGCAGTAGGGTTGACCGTTGAATGTTCGGTAGCTATTCCAGCAGAAAACTGTAATTTATTTGAAAATATTATGAAAGATCGCTGTCACTATGGTAAGAAAAATATATCTTGTCAGTGCCATCTTACAGTTCAGAAACGCGAAATATTTGACTTTATATGAACCTTAACGATTACTATCAACTTAAAGATGATGATAAGACATAAGAGTCAATGATCTGTGGAAGTGTATACTATTTAGTTTTGTTTGTGTCATTTTGTATTTAGCCCCACATTTTGCTTTTGGCCCCCCACATTTTCTATGGATGGCCCAGGCGGCAACTGCGGCCCTGTCCAGTCCGACCCTGTTTTTGAGGTCCCAACGATGGCCATTGAGTACGAATTAACCAGTATACTTTCACAATTGAACCCATTGACAATTTCCCGTCAACTCCAACAGTTTCCCGTCGTGCTGTGCAGATCCAACATGTAATACCCGATCATATGTCACAACAAGTATCAAAAATGAAAAACAACTGCGAACAATGATATTGCACATACCCTCCCTAATTCGAGATCGCCTGGGGCTGCCCTGTCCCTTCTTGCTATAGCGAAAATAGAACAGCAAATGCGTATGACCTACTCTTTCTATTTCCCCCAATAACCTCCGAAATTGAAACAGTCGTAACCCACATAAACAGCTGAAGCGTATTGATAGTGGAGAGTATTATTTGTTGAAATGCATAGAACATCGATTTTGAGTATATTATAGCCTAGTTTATGTGAACCTTCATTTGCACTCTTAGCAAATGTATGACGCACCGTCTGATTCCCGAATGAATTTTATGGCGTGTTCGTCAAAAGTTAGGGAATTAATTTATTTTCTCCGGTGCACTAGGGTAGTTTGAGGAATCTCGGACTAGTATTATACCGGGTAACGAAGATAATTGGTCAGGTTACTTTTGAAAACAAAAATTCGACTTAACGATATCGTCGCTAAAAGTTGAAAAAGTCGTATTTCAAAATTGTCAACCTCTGAACAACACTAAGCCCAGTGTCCAGAAATGAAATTATTGAAATAATATCTTCTTTGAAAAACAACAGCTCTTCAGGTCCTGATAGTATAACGGTGCAATTTATAAAAAAAACATAATCTACTTATTTTGAGTCCTCTTTGTCATATCATTAATTTATGCTTTATAAACGGAAATATACCTGTTGCTTTCAAAGAACAATAACCAATATCAATAATTTTTCCAAGGTTTTCGAAAAATGAAAAATAGACTCATTGTTTTTTTGGAGAGAAATGAAACTTTATTTGAAGGCCAATTTAGTTTCAGAGAAAAAATATCAACGGAAAATGCAATATTTCAATTGGTCAAAAGTATATGGAAAAACTTCAATGAAAAAAAAAAGCTTGACGGTTTTCTTAGATTTGTCCAAAGCCTTTGATACTTACTGTCAACTATCAATTTCTCCTGAAACGTCTAGAAAGTATGGGAGTTAGAGGAACTACTCTAGATCTATTTGAAAACTATATATCTGACAGATATCAAAAGGTTAAAATAAACAGTATCCACAGCGATCCACTACCTGGAACCATGGGTGTACCCCAGGGTATAGTACTGGGTCTAATTTTGTTTTTGATTTATATCAACAATTTTTATAAACTTTCTAACATCATTGGTAGGAAAGCTGTAACAGGGCTCAAATATGTTCTCTCTTGGTTGAATGTGAGCCTTCTGAGTCTGAATATAGAAAAAACAAATTTATTACATTCACTACAACAAAAAAAGATCAACCCTTGAATAACACACTCGCTATTCATACGCAGTGTGTCAAAGAATTGAAAAGGTGACAACATGAAGTATTTGGGTGTACATGTGGACCAGCACCTGCTATGGGAAGAACACACAGAAAACACAGTAAAAAGAGTCAATTTGCTAGTTTATAAATTCTATCAACTCAAAAATCTTAATTTATTTTTAAAGAGAAACATTCTCAATTGAAAATTGAACCAATACATGACTCCTCTGGAAATGGAAAAACCCTACGATAAAATTGAAGTTACTTTTTTGTAATATCTAACAGAAAACAACTACTTCCCCGGCTAAAGCCACGCTGGACATTGAACTACATCTGATGGATATTGAGAAAGACCCTATATAACTTGAGAGAAAAAATCTGAAAGTGAAAATTTTTCAGATAGTTGATTATTTATTAAATGTCCAGTTTCCATTGGAGATTCTTATCTATGAATGTGATAAGGAAGAATGTTATTCAGAAGTATCACTCACAGAAAATCGCTCATTCCATTGAAGCGTGAATTGCATCTCTTTCGCTAGGCCTCCAATTTTTTCTCTCGAGTTATATAGGGTCTTTCTCAATATCTATCAGATCTAGTTCAATGTCCAGCGTGGCTTTAGCCGGAGAAGTAGTTGTTTTCTGTTAGATATTATTATTAGGAGTCATGTATTGATTCAATTTTAAATTGAGAATGTTTCTCTTTAAAACGTTCTAGAGGTTATGCAAAATACTATCAATAAAAAATTATTTAAGAAAAATAGAAGATGCTCAACTGAAGAACTTAACAAAGAAACTGGCTTATTTGGTGTAAGAAAACTTTATACTTATAATTGCCTAACATGGATGCAAAATAACTCCATCTCTAATATAAGCCATACTCACAACACACGTGCTAAATCTGAACAGAAAACAAATACTTCTAGACTCACTCACACGCAGAGATTCATATCATACTTTGGGCCAAAACTGTTAAACCTAGTCCCTGTAGAAATTAGATTCATTCCTAATAAATCCAAAATGATATCAAAACTTAAGGAATATGTGAATGATAATTGTTATAACAAACTAAAAACCGTATATGAACTGGACTAATGACCAAAAAAAAAATATCTATAAAGTACCATGCTCTTACTCTCCCTCATCACAAAAAAAATTAACATTATACATCTGTATTCATATTTCAGTATTAATAAATACACTTTACAATTCAGGCTGATGACTACAACACAAGCATTGCTTAGGTAGATCAGCCTGGACCACAATTTTTAGTTCATAGTTTTTTCTAGTTTTAGTTTCGAATTTATATTGTAGATGAAACTTATACTTACCTGAATAAATTTACTTACTTACTTAGTTACTTACACTGATGGAACTTCAAGATTCAGTCCAAAAAAGAGCCATTTATCTCGACGGTGATGCTGCGCTTACAAGCTTGCTCACTTCTCTGGAACACCGCAGAAAGGTAGACGATCTGTCTCTGTATTATAGACGTTTTCATGAACGAGGCTCTTCTGATATATCAATCGTTCCACCGTTAGTGGTCCAATCAAGACTCTCCTGTTTAGCTCTATCTTCACATCACTTTATGTCGTCAATTTGGAGACATGCCGAACATCTTCTTCCCACGACAAAGCTTTGGAACTCCTCAGGAGGTGTTCCCTGAGGCGTATAGCCTGCAGAAATTTAAGAACACCAACTCCTACCTACTTTTCCTCCGACTCTAGATGTTATCTGAACATTACAGGATTTTTCTTCTGGTGGGAAACAAAACATAAAAAAAAAACGGATGAAGTTTTCCTGGAACAAGTATCCTGTTTCGCATACAGGTACATCATTCGAAAATCTCTAATCCATAGAATAAACCATTGTAACAAACAAGAAAACTTCCAACAAAACTCAACCAATGAAAATCTATGGAAAAACTCACAAAACTTAGAGTTGTGAGTCCGATAACTCTTCACCGCAGGGTTTTTGAATTAACGAAAACAAATTTTAAAACATCTATTAACAGTTTACCTACCCGATAGGACAGAGTTGTAAGTATTCATTCACACGGAAAAAATGGTCCAAGTAAAATGTTTTCCTGACTTTTTTTCTATTGTGGTAAGAAAATTAATACCTATATATAAAAAAGTAACGTTTTGTCTCTAAACAAATGAGTATTCTGAACGCATGAACTTGTAGCTATAATATTGTTTACATACAGCAAGTACTTCGAACATTAGATTCACTTTGAATAATGTCATGTCAACATTTTACTAGCGCTGGAAAAGTGTATATATTTATATTTATCTATTTTGTGTTTCTGAAAAGTATATCATTACAACAGAGACTCGTGTTACAGGCATAATACAACAGTTTATTTGCAGTAGAGCATGGTGTTCCTACTTGTTGATATGCGACCAGTTCGGGATCAATCGGTAGTAACCGTTGCACTGATCATCAACGTTTTCGCAAAACTGGCCTCATTCCAATTCCAACATTTGAGTTAGTAGTTGTATGTGGATGTGTTACATCGTGTGCCGGAATTATACTATTATTACTGTTGTGAGTTGTGTGAATAGTGTTAGTTTGATTTATGTATTTAACTTGTTGGTATGATTTTGACCTAACATTTCTAGAGTATTGACATTTTATGTACAATAGAATCAGGAGAATTTTCCAAAGGACTGAACAACAGTTTTGTTTCAATAAAAATATTAAAAATTTACATATGTTTATTTCATTTCTTCATTATCTTTTATTTTCAATTTTCAGAACGTTCTAATTCTACATTATGTCATGCATAACTTGGATTTGTTATGATCATAATGAGGAAAGACATTGGCTTGCCTGTTTGTTCATTCATACTGATGAATAGAAACAGATTCAACAAAGCTCCAAAATTTTTAATCATGAAACAGGTTGTACTGGGTGATCCAGTAAGGGTATGGCCAGAGGCGATGATTTGTTTAAAAGAACCGTCAAAATGTTTTATACTTCTTTCCACATCAACTTATAGTTCAAGAAAAACTATTGTCATAAAAATGCAATCTCCTTCTCCAGTTTTTCTTGAGTTGTGTATTTTGCTAGCCTGTATATGCCATGCAAGTACGTTTTCTTATAGTATAAACTGAATCATTGCTACCTTGGTGCAACCGAACCTTTCATATCATTCTAAATTCAAGAATGGAATGAATGTATTGAAAATAAGGCTTTATAACAAACAAATGATCCTTCTTTGAAGAACTAATAACTCTAAACTGAGGGTAAGTGGATATTTAAATTGACTCCGTTGTATACCAAAGATGGAATGAAAGCTATTAAAGGTAAGACAATAATGAACTACCCAAAAGTGAGTCATTTGATAAGGCCAAGTAAACTAATATTACTATAATAGTTTAAAAATGTTGCTGTAGTAGAATACTGTATAGTAGCAACTAATATATTTTTTCGTAGATTTAAGTATATAAGTTATTTGAGAGTGAATCATTCTTCATCAATGGTAAATTTACTTGTCACTAGTAGTTATCAAACTGAGCACCTACCTAATTTTGAAAATAACACTGACACACTCCCAAAATATGGCCCCACTGATAGTATTTTTATAGTTTTTGAGGGAGGTAAGAAACGGGTAAACTCCTCTTTTAACCTTTTAAACCTGTTCCATGATAATCAGAAAGGATTAAATCGTTTGGCTGTACAATTTTTAAAATGTTTCTTTAGGCCTTGGCCGACTCAAATGACTCAAAGGTACTGTTGAAGACCATGGTTTTTGTTATTTTACCTACCACAGTCCTTGTGGTTGTTTTTTATTCTCTTTCAAACAGGAAAATGACCTTGGAAGAAGGAAAATTACAGTCAATACTTTTTGAAAATAATACATACAGAGAATCACAAAATTTTCAATACTTTATTGCTTATGATTGTAAATAACGGTATACCCGAATTGAGGGCCAACAGTTGGGGCCATTTAAAACCTTCACCGAATTGCGGACCACCGAAGGGATTATAAGTAGAGGGTGGGATTAATAGCAGGTAATGCACCCTTCTTTGTATATATTTGTACATATTTTAAATAATTTTCAAACAGACACATACAATAAAAATATCCTGCCAAAAATCCTCCGTCCAATAATATCGTTTGACAATAAAATCCTGACCAATAATAACCTTTCAACTTGCGAGCTAGGTTAGTTCGTTCAGATTAGATCAGACTAATAATTGGACGAAATAATTTTGCATAAGGTTATTTTGTATAATAAATAATAACAGTTTGTTTGAATGTTTTAGACGATGTAGTAACTTGATTACTTATATTTCGGACGTCCATCATCTTAATGGTTGAAAGATTTCTATCTCTTTCAAATTTTTTCACAACGTTTCAATTGCTTGAATCCGCAATCGTCTTCTGGTGAATAGTGACAAAATCAGATGCTACGCGACCTTTTATAGGTCTATAATTAAGTGTAATTACGCGCGGTCTTGTGGCGCGCGTGGTTTCGCGCTTTTTCTCCCTCCAAAACGGTCTATGAGCGGTTTCCATACGTTTTTAATTTCCACGCTTGGTTCACTGAAGGCACCATTGGCTTCTATGTAGGTGGTTTCTATAAATTTCCGTTTGAACCAATGTTCCTCTCAATGAAGAACACTAGCTTCGTCCCAGAGAATTCGGTGGTGTTTTGTCCAAGCGTGGTCAGCAATTCCCGATTTTGATGTTTCCCCTCGTTGAGTCCACTTTTTGTGTTCGGCTATTCTTACTGATAATGGCCTCTTGGTCTCTCCGATATAGGAATCTCCACATTCACATGGGACTTTGTAAATACAGTTTTTGCTGAATTCTGTTGTGTTCTCTGATTTCGTCTTGGTGAGGAAGCTTCGTAAGGTACTGCCGGATTGAAAGCAACTCTTGATGTGGTATTTATTTCCGATCCTTCTGATTTTCTCGGAGATTCTTCCCTATATCAGGAGGGAGAAAAAGCGCGAAACCACGCGCGCCACAAGACCGCGCGTAATTACACTTTAATTATAGACCTATAAAAGGTCGCGTAGCATCTGATTTTGTCACTATTCACCAGAAGACGATTGCGGATTCAAGCAATTGAAACGTTGTGAAAAAATTTGAAAGAGATAGAAATCTTTCAACCATTAAGATGATGGACGTCCGAAATATAAGTAATCAAATAATAACAGGACATCCCTTGTGTATTTCTTCTAGGTTTTTATTTAGTTAACTTGGTCCACAATTCGTGTTAGAATTTACATCGGGTAGAAAAATCAATTTTGCGTAGTCCTTTCTTTTGGTCCTCAATTCGTGTCTGTCATAAATAAAGTCTCAGATACAATTAATAGAAAAGGTTAAAGTTAATTTAAACAGTATATGGTGGTTGTTGGCCTACTGGCGTACATAAAAATTGGTTTCGAACAAGTAATGCAAACTAATCGATTTCAAACTTTGTACCTCACAGATAAACATTATCATTATGATCGTTATGTTATCATTCATATTAAACCAAGATATCCCACTCTCATCCAGTTCTGAGCTATGGTTTCAGT
Organism: Chrysolina oricalcia; assembly: GCA_944452925.2. NCBI lineage: Eukaryota > Metazoa > Arthropoda > Insecta > Coleoptera > Chrysomelidae > Chrysolina > Chrysolina oricalcia. The sequence continues at coordinate 19,279,732 of OX101809.2, read as the reverse complement.
TGATTTGAAATCGATTGTAAAATTCATACCGAACAGACAAACATTATTATTATCATTATTATCAAATTATCATAACATGTTATGCAATAATATTGCATTGTCAACCATTTTTGAGTTACGTTCAAAGTTACAATTGTCTAGCTCATCGGATAAATATTATTTTTATTATTTTTCCAGCTAAGGATATTCCAGTCAGGCCCTGTCTCCGAAGTCAGATACATTCAGAGGGCGCTGGATCATTTATCAAAATAACCGCTCCCCACGCCCATGCAGTAAGTGATTATTTGGTCCGAGAATCATCTGCCCTGAGCAGACCAAGTGAACCAAGGATAACGGCCTTCTACATTCGCCCGGCTAAGATTTCTGCCATATAATGGCCATAATTACTGCAATAAAATCGACGATTTTCAAATTAAAGAGTAGTGTGTCCATCGTTCCACCAAGGACTCCTATGATCAAAACCACCATTTTAACAGATTGGTTTGGGTAAAGTTCAAAGAGTAGATCTCGATATTTAGTCCGTGTTTCCTCCTCTTTTTGGACGATACTCGTTTCGCCTGGAGCGGAAAACTCCATTACGAAAATCATCAGGCTCGTTGGCTTTTATTTGCCTGAGGGTGCGGAATGAGTAGTTCCAATAGATTCGGCACTTCTTATTCTCCACAACCGACTCAATATCCCCCAGAGCATAAGGCAACACTGCTGTCTCGTCTATATCATACGAGTGTCCTAGATTGTTGTACAACACTCGTTAAACCTCATTATGCTTGTGAATATAGGCTGAAACCGCATAAACTGGTTAAGCTGACAGCAAATGCATTATGGTCTCCGGTGACATCATTCGACTACGGTAGACACCATCCTTCCAGGCCAGCATGAATCCCTCGTACTCCGACTTCAGCTCACTTGACCTGAGGAAGGCAAATGTCAAACTTTTGGATAGGCCAAGGTTTTCGATGTTGTTGAAGAAGACCCCACGCATTAGCTTATCCCAATGATCAGACCCCAGTTTCTACAGCTTTTCAGTGCGCTTTCTGCTAAACTGGTTCCAATTCGGTGACAGAGTTTGAATTTGCCCGTTCAGTCTAGAATACGAGACCAAGTTCATCGGCTGCACGGGTTGCTGAAAAGAAATGCTCCAATCCCTGCTCCTTCATGGTAGCGGACCATGCACAGAAGGGGATCTAAACTCCTAATGACTTCACAGTCTCCATCCAATAACATTATATTATGTAGATACTTCAAACTCAAAAGTTCTCGGTCTCCTCGTTGCCTAGGGAAGCATTACCGTGGAACAGACGATTTAGGATACAAGCTCCTATGAAGATGAATCAATTTGCGAGTATTAAAGTCGAGTTGTTGTAGCTCTTCTTGAGTCCATTTATCCACTCCAAAGGCGTAGAGTAGGATTGGAACTTCAAGCATATTAGTTGCAGCAATTTTGTTCGTCCCCAGATGACCAGATCTGTTGGCGTTTATGCTGATACTTGCAACTGTGCTTGCCTCTTGGGAGCGGCGTTGCTCCACCTCAAGGTAAGTATACGTGTCACCGGCATCAAGACGATGTAGGATGCTTCCGTCTTCGAGCTGAACTTCCTCTCCGCATTCCTTGCATCGTCCTCTTTTGAGATGAACCTTGGCACATTTGTCAATCCCGAATTCCATTCCGATGGAATGCGTAAACTTTTCCACCACCCCTAGGTACTGCATAGGCCCCTTTCACCGAAGGCATAAAGTTTCAGGTCATCCATGTGGAATTGATGAGTGACCTTATGCCTCCGGTTGCTGAGGGTGACGCATTTGTATCCAGATTGAACGAACAATGGCAATAAGGACATGCAGAAGAGAAGAGGGCTGTGAGAAAATATTTCTGAAACACGCTCCTTCTAAAGATTACCTGCTCTGTTTGGACTATGACTTAGCCAGAGTTTATGGTAAAGTGAGTCCTCCAGAGCGGCATCACCTATCTAATGCATTTCACTATTTGATCGGGTATCTCAAAGCATCTGACCAAATGCCTGATAAGCTCATGCGCTGTTGTATCAAATGCCTTGCAGTAATCGATCCAGATCGTCTAGAGGTTACGTTTACACTGCACGGAGACCTGCGTGGTACAGGGTTATTCACTATAAATTACCCACCCCTTTTCATCGTTATTATTGCCTACAGAAAAATAAATTAAATGTAAAAGTTGTGTGCTTATGACTAAATTTTGATAAAATGTTATCACAAATACAGAGGCATGCAGATTTCAGAGGATACAAATTTTTTAATTTTCTTTTCAAATGGGATACCCTGTATATTGTTGAATTTTTGGAATGGCATTTTTTTCCTGATTTCAAAAGTATACCACATGTTACCCCTATCTTATACTGTTTTCGAGTTATTAGACGTCGATTAATGGTGATTTCATGCACGACGTAACTTAGTCTTAACATAACTTAATCATAAACTTAAGATGAAACTATATTTTTTTATGGTAATGTTCTTGCACGCGACTTGAGGACTTAAGAGTGATTTAAGAAAGTCATAAGTTGGCCAACTTTCAATTCTTCGTGCAAATCAGGTTCTGCGCATATTCATTAGATAGCTTAACGCAGACGAAAAATAAAATGATTATTAGATAGAGGAAGATGGTAGAAAGGACCGCCTTCGTCATAAATTGCCAACTGGAAACGTCGATTTTATTCAAATTATGCTGTGAATATCGCGAACTGGAAACGATTCTAATCATTTAAATAACTCATCAATCAGTTCAGAATTAAGATACACTACCGAATTAAATGCTCGAACGACGAGTGTCGAGATAATCAATACACTTTCTGCACTTGTGTCTATCTTTATGATAAGTTGTGCATGAACACCCATCAAGTATTTTCAAGGCAATCTTAAGTTCAGTCTAAAGTTAGGACTAACTAAAATATTATGGACTGATGAGTCATCTTTTTCCACGGCAGGAGTTTTCAATAGGAAAAATCTAAGATCGTGGGAAAGAAAGGACAAAAGAAAAATATTGGTTAAACAAATAAAGAAATCAGGAAGAAAAACTGTTAGCGTTTGGTGCGGAATTTTTAGAAATAAAATTATTGGCCCAATATTTTATGATTATATATTGACAGGAGTTACCTATCAAGAAATACTTATCCCAGAAGTAGAAAATTTTCTTATACAAAATTTTTCGGAAGTCGAGATTGCCAGTATGATTTGGATGCAAGATGGGGCAACCCCTCATAATGTCCTACCCGTTCAAGAACATTTGAATAATGTATTCTCAATATGGATAGGAAATAATGGAAGCATTAAATGGCCACCTAACAGTCCAGACTCGACCCCTATGGATTCATTTTTCTGGGGATTTCTAAAAGACATTGTTGATAACAATAATAATTAATTAAAGACACGATTCGACTTGAAATAATGAATCTGAATGTCAATAATGAAGCAATTTCCGATACACTTATAAATATAAGAAGACGTTATCAATTATGCATTGACAATAATGGTGGGCATATGTTGGTAACAATAATAATAATATTCAATTAATTAAAGACACGATTCGACTTGAAATAATGAATCTGAATGTCAATAATGAAGTAATTTCCGATACACTTATAAATATAAGAAGACGTTATCAATTATGCATTGACAATAATGGTGGGCATATTGAACATCTTTTATGACCTATCATGTTATTTAAATTTCCTGAATAAATTTTTTGTTTTCTATTTTTCAATATTTGAACTTTTTCTTCCTCACCTCTAATAACTCAAAAACGTTATAAGATAGGGGTAACATATGGTATATTTTTGAAATCAGGAAAAAAAGACCATTCCAAAAATTCTATAATATACAGGGTATCCCATCTGAAAAACATATTAAAAATTTTGTATCCCCTGAAATCTGCACGCCACTGGGTTTTTGATAGCATTTCATAAAAATTTAGTCACTAGCACACAACTTTTACATTAACTTTTTTTTCTGTAGGCAATAATAACGATGATAAGGGGTGGGTAATTTATAGTGAATAACCCTGTACATCTATCGATGAGCAGGTTCTCCTTGTAGCCACCGACCCCTTTCTTCGACCTTCACTGCTCATTTATCCGTCTGTACATCGGATCAACTGCGTAGAGTATTCGCGTTTATAGGCTGCGCGTAAACATCTTATAACACGATTGCTATCGCTCTGTAATTTTTTGGATCTGAGAAATCTCCATGTCTGGGGATGAGCACAGTTTGCTCCTCGACAAACCACTCCAGAATCTGTTGCTCGCTATCTAGCCATGAGTCTAAAACTTTTGCCATATTCCGGTGGGTGGTTGGAAACTTTTCAACCCATCAGGTACTGATGCAGCGATTATTATTATTATAATTATCAAATTATTTTAACAATTTGTGCAACAACATTTCAGCAGTGCGATGCGTCTGTAGTTGCTAGCTGGGTATAGTTTTTTTTAGAGATTTGTTGTACTGGCATTTTTCCAGTTGGACGGAAATATCCATAAATCATAAGAGAGGTAAATAACTTGCAAAGATCTGGTGTTAGTTCGAGAGCGCATTTCTGGAGAACGATCGGATGCCTACTATTTTCTTGAACAATTGATTGATGAATGTTGCTATGAAAGAATAAGTTGCTAGTTGGTCAAAATGTTAAAATTGTACCGATGGCACCCCTACTCGCAACCCTCAGAAGTCTTCTAGAGATTTGTGTGGGCTCGGGAAGACGCAGCCCTCACCTTTTAACGAGTGATGCCATGCACTAGACCGATGACCATGCGGGGATTTGAACCCTCGACCCTGCACTTGAGAGGCGAACACTCTATAAGCACGGCCACCACGACCCATACATTATACTATAATTATAAATGAATACATTTCGAATAACAATTATTTTCGAACAATTGTCCGCACTCAAATTAAATTCATCAGTAAGATTCCTATACTGTCGCGGCGGAGGTCCTGAACGTGGGCCCACTTACATTCAAACCTAAACTAACCTATCCTGTTAATGAGTTACTTACAGTCTATATTTATATGTTAATTCCGACGAGAAGGTGTAAAACTAACTACTACCTACTAAAGTCAATTAATTAGTCTATTTTGATTGGTTTTCGAATAAGAGTAAATACATTGATATATAACGGGCCATTCTCGTTATTGAGCAATTGTTTATTTGAATTCTTGTAAATGTTTTTTTACGAATCACTCAGGTTTCCGGAAAAATACTTTTCAGAAGCTAATGTATGAGCTTGTGCGAACAAAAATAACAGTACTTTTTAAACAATCTGATTATTAACAGGTTTCACCAATCTTCAATTTTCAAAATTAATTTTATAGCGTGTTTCCAGTAAATGATCTACCACAATGGATTTATTTTTTGGCAAATATTTGGCACGGACTATATGTTCACGACACATTGTGTTTATTGATATTTTTGTTTGAGAGCTGATTTAGTATATTCCAGATCTTTCTTGTTGTACAAGCTTGTGGATATTACCAACTCGGATATTCGAACTGAGCCTCTCGAGATCCGTGGATCGTAAGGCTTTTTGGCGATTTTTTTTATTAATCTTAAATCGTTTCAAGGTGATTGTTTATTTGTTATTCAGTTCGTATGTCTGTCTGTCTTTCCGGTTGAAAATTTTGAAATACGTTCTTAATGCACTTTCTGTCATTCGATTAAGCGAAAATTTTGTAAACGTATTAATAAAGTAATTTTAAAAAAACTAAACAAATTTTTAAAAAATGAGTCTCTTTGAAAACTAGATAGAAAACACGTAAGAGTTAGGTAAAATTTCTGATGGTTTCGGACGTGTAAAAATTACTGTAAAAATAAACATGTCCGTTGGGAGACACAAACTTCCTTCTGTTTGGAAAAGGTTGCAAAACTCGGGAAACTAAAATCATAAAATCCGTTGAATTAGATAAAAACAGCGTACCCTCGAATAATTTCCTAACTTGACCTGTATGTATATCGAAAAAGAGCTGTAGCAGATAAGACAAGTTTTCATAAACTGGTGAACCCAAAAAAAAGGGCCCTTGAAGTTCTCCATTCGACGGATTTTTATAGTCTCCCCTCATTTTAACTCTTGAACGGTTTAAACGGGCAAACATGGAACAAAACCACTTCTAGTGGTTCCACCGACGGTACTTTTTGACATAATGGACGTTGTGACTGCTCGACAGGAGGTGCGGGGGAGGAGGAGCACTTTAATTTAAAATTTCCAAATGGCATGGGACGTCAAGTGACTCATCGTTGAAAAGAGAATCCAATTATTTTTTCAACCATCTAATTTTCACATTTTCGATCTTCTTCCCTTTCGAAATATTCAGTTTGATGTACCACCAGCGCCTGTCAAGTAACTGCAATGAGTCTTTTCTCAAAAAGTAGTATCGATAATACCATTCAAAATATCATCTATCCCATTGTTAAACAAAAAACCGTTGGTAGGGGCGGGCCAGCTAGCCGACTGGTTAAAGCGCCGATGTTTGTATCACTGTGGCTGCCAGTCGAAGGTTCAAACCCTAGCGACTGCAGACATTTTTCTGATGGCCCGAAAAAGTGCTGGGAATCGCACGTAAAAAAGGCAAGACCTCTTAATGCTTGGCTCGCACAAGTTTCGACTCCTGAGGGCTGCCGTTCCTAAGGGGTCTACAGCTGGTTAACGGAAAAAACCATTTTTTAAACTATTCAGATCATCTGTACTCATACTCGATAGTTCGAGTGCACATAATACGAAGAAAATTAGATGGTTGAAAAGAGATGTGAATGCTCTTTTCAACGATTTGTCACTTGAAACCCCATGCAATTTTTGAAATTAATTTGCCCCCCCCCCCGCGCCCTCTATCCAGTAATAACAATGAATTCAATTTGAAAAAATATTATCGGTGATACCGCATTTAAAACGGTTTTGTCCCATGTTTTTACGTCGAACAGTTCAAAAGTTAACAGGGTGTGGACTATAAAAATCCGCACTGTATATATCCACTAAGGTGGGGTGCGTGCTGGCAAGCTGGATGGCAAGGGGTAGCAAACATACGTATGCCACTAACAGCAAACGTATCAGGAACCGAAGACAATACCCCACAAATAATTTAACAAATTCTAATGATAAAAAGAGAAATAAAATAAAGGTATTATTTGCTTTGAAAACTGTACAAATTTCCACTTAACACTTTATTTAATGCCTATGCAAACAAATTATTTAAAAATTTTAAAGTTCAATATTCTTCATACAATAATAATATTATGTTTGATTTTTAGTTCGAAAATTTTGTAAATAAAAGTTCGTTGTTTGTTTTTTAAAAGATGTTTTTCGTTCATTTTTTCAGCAAATTATGTCTTCATCAAAACTGTTATTGATCACAGTTAATAAAATTGTTTGGAAAGTAGATTTATTTACAAGAATTTGTATGAACAATTGCACAATAACGATAATGACCCATTAAATTCCAATTTACCTGCTCTCATTTGAAAATCAATCGAAACTAATCAATTGACATTAGCAGGAGGATATTCTCCCTCTGGAAGTAACATTATATCGATTTAAATTTTTGCTGGTGGAGGTATGTACAAAAAAAGTTTGTAGTAGAAGAAACATGTTATTCTTTCTAATTTTGTGACCACGGCCGTTTAACTTCGCATTTTTCATGAAATTTAAGTCTTCACTTTCGGTAATTACTGAATCACCACAATATTCTTAATCATCAATAATAAATGTCTCACCTCAACGAGTGGTATTTAGTGATTTTGTACTCATTTAGTAGAATATTTTCATTGCAAAAAAATGTATAAATATATCGAGGGGCGAACCGCTGGTGAAATTTGTACACCGGACTTCACGTCTTAATGGTAATTCATGGTAATTCACTGAATTACCATAGTAATTCATCGGTAATTCATGTAATTCATCGGTAATTCATGTAATTCATCGGTAATCCATGTAATTAATCGGTAATTCATGTAATTCATCGGTAATTCGTCGGTAATTCATGTAATTCATGGTAATTCATTGGTAATTCATCGGTAATTCATCGGTAATTCATCCAGACTTTAGGTAGTCTCAATTGAGCTGCAATAACAGTAAAATGACGTCATAATATACAATGGAAATAAACGACCTAAATTTTCAAGTAAATGACTGCTAATTTTAAAAGTATATTTACCATTGTTGAGTAGATCTCAAAATTCTTGTACAACCCAAGTGGACAAATTTTTGCTTTCAAAACTAGAATAATCTCCTATTCAGAAATAGGAAGGTAAAAAAATGCAAGTGGATCACCCTGAATTTTAGTCGAATTTCGGAAATGGTTTTGCCAAAGTTTCACTTTCGAACGATTATTTGTATGCTTTTCAATTGTTTTTTTAATGGAAATCCGCGACTGACTAGGTGAAAATCCATCGTAAATGACTTCATTTGATCATGTTGAGAATTATTATATGAATTAAATCACTACCCCCAGATACAGCCTTGTTTCATGGTCACTCAGAATATACAAGGAATATTTCGTAATTTTGAGATTAAACCCTTTTGAAATCGTCGTACGTATGGAATCTTATTGAACCAATAAAAAACTGGTCACAAATTGAAGGAATATAATACAAGTCAGGTACACCAATCATAATTTAATGTTTATTTCTAGCATAAACATTAACATAAAAAACATAACAAGTACATATATCAACATTTGTGATGAACCATAAACCAAATATTCGTTTCGATTGCTAAAATAGTCAAAACTTATTATAAACAAAAATCAATATTTTATCAAAATGAAAACTCAAATAACAGAGATACCTATATAAATATATATGTAAATTTATAAAATAAAAATATATGATAAATCAATTCCCATTCTTTATTGCTTCATATCTCCTTTCTATGATCTCTCTATCTTCTCTTGATATGGTGAGTGGTGCACACCCAAGCATTTTCAATGGCCCGTAGATTATCTGTATTTTCTGTACAAAATCAAGGTCTTCAGTTTCTGGCCAATGAAATTCCCCCATATTCTGTCTGAGAAACTTCATTTTGTAACTGCTATCTTCCTTTGCGATGACCCGTCCGATATACCACTGATAGGCATAATAGGTAGCATAATATTTTTCTTCCTCTATATCATCTTCGTTTTCAGAGGAAAATGAATCTTCTTTGGACGAGTCATCAAGATGTGTATCACTCTCCATGTTTTCTAAATCTTCTTGTACCTCTTGTTCTGCTCCCTCGTCTGTTCCATCCTCAATTAAATATTTAAATTTTTTCATGCTCTGTTCTTGGATTGACATTTCGGATTTGATCACGTTGAAGTCGAAAATATTGGGTGAAATCGTTGCTTTGTAGTTAGAGATGTTATAAAATTGTTTTCCTTTCAAAACGACTGAAACCAGTATCCTCCTTTCATCGATAATGTACCACAAACACATATAACCTAAATCACGTTCAGGTCTATTCATTGTGATGCTTATTGGAGCAGTTTCTAATGAATAGCCTCTCTTCCCGTAAGATAACTGAAAGCAAGAATGCGACCAATTACATTATCTTGAAGTGTATTAGTGGAACTCTTTATTTCAAATTCTGAATCCTTGGAAAAAATACACCAATCGCCTACGGATACTGCAATTTCTCTTTCCATTGAGTAGGTCCCAGAACTTTGTAATACTGCAGATTTTTCTTTTGTTCCCTTAGATATAAATCGCCTTAGTCTATCTGCGCTCACCTTTTGGTGGCACAGGTGAAAGTGTGATTGAAAAAGTGTTGATAAATTCACCCTAATTTTAAATGGTGATTCAACAAATTTCACATACTTAAAGAAATGTGGATACTTAATCCTTTCTCTAAGTTGTTAATTCAATGTGATATTCTGGCAAATTGGACCTCCGAAATTACCTGAGGAAAGTAAATATTTTTGTTAGGAGTTCACTTACCGAAATATCAAGATATCTATTCTATTCTATCGTAAACTCTTTCAGTCGTTTTGAACTATAAATAGTGATCTACTGCAGCCTGTGATTCGAATTGAACTGAGATGAGAAGCAATGCCGCCCGAGACTGCAGACAGGACTGAGGGTGAAGGGTGAACGCGGAACAGTTAGTAGTGGTGCATCCAGCGAATCTAGTTCAAAGCGGTTCAAACTAGTCTACCCATGTCTATTCGTCTCTGTCTCTATCTGCCCTTCGCAGGTCGCCGCATACATAGGCACTTTGAAATGAAATAACGAAATAATCGAACGCACAATTACTGTTACGTGCAGGGTGGGTGCAATTTTTTCACTAGCATACGCTTTGGCGAAGCATTCAACCTAGTAATTCTTACTCCAGATAATTAACGTATTTCTTAGCGATCGAGATTTTTCAGTTTCATTGAGAAGTATTGAGAATAATAAGAAATCTGAATTATGTGTAATATGGAATTCACAAAATTCTTTAGTAATTCACCTCGTAATTCACGGACTTCATATGTATTTCATCGGGATTTCATGTAATTCATAGGTAATTCATGTAATTCATCGGTAATTCATGTAATTCATCGGTAATTCATCGGGAATTCTTGATTTTGTACACCAGAATTCACCAGCGGTTTGCCCCTCGAAATATATAGCGAAAATCCTCCAGTTTTAAGGCGATAATTAAATAAGTGGTATTTCATTCATTTTGAAGAATCAGAGATTGTGATATGGAAATAGAAAAGAAGATTTTCAGAATGTTTATTCAAATGAATTTGTCAATTTTTTCATCATGAATATTTAACAAAAAAAATAAGCTGTAATAAACTGATTGTAATACTTTTGCAATAATATGCACACCTTACTCAGTGTGTCTCAATTTTTATGGAAGCACCACTGTAACTTCAGTAGATAATTATCGAGATGAGGACTGATAGAAACACAGAAGATGATCCTACCGGCTCAATGGTGTTAGTTATTATACCTTGGTTATATACACCGCCCGCCAGTCGCGATGGGACAACCCATTTTTACGGTAAACTAAATAAGGGGTCAAAATAGGATCGAAATTCCTTCAAATTCATGATCAGGAACCCCAACTCACCACGGATACACCTTTTTCCTAGAAAAATTTCAGTCCGAAAAAATCCGAATTTGCCTCACTTTTCATCCATGCATTAGTTCTGAAAGTTTCATCATTCTATACATATATATGTATGCCGATAATTAGTAGGTATCTTTGAGATGCTCATTTCCAGATTTATTTATGTATTGAAACAATGAGAGCTGTTTTCCAAACTCCCGGAAGTACGACATTTGAATTTATTCGTCAATATTTTGTTAAATTTGTTAGTGGTCCATTTCAGAAATGTTTATAGAAGTTGAATCATGTTGTGTATAGAAGAAGTGTAACCCTTTTTAAAATTAGAAGGAATTAAAAATGAATCACTTATTTTTTATTCATCTTATGTCAATTGCTATTTTGGTTTATTTCATTATGATTTAATGCAAATCAATTTTGACACAGCTCACGTGCTCATTGGTATTGCGGAAAATTAGACAAATTACTTCGAAGTGGCAAAAAGTGGGTTAAGATGGAAAGATATCGAAAAAAGTCTTCTGAAAATGTTTTAAGGAAAGATTTGAGCAAAATAGCAGCAATTTTCTCTGATCTCTTTACAAGTAGGTACCCACTTGTTCCTTATATTTATTTAGTATGATTATAGAGAAACATTTGAATTTCCAAGATAATAACAAAACCGAGGGGTAAACCGCTGACCAAAATGATGTACACTACTTCCCTTGAATTGTATACTTCCCAGTACTTCCTGGGAAGTACACTAAACTTCCTTCATACTTCCTGTACTTCCTATCTACTTCCTATAATTCTACTGTACTTCCCGTACTTCCTCTCTACTTCCTATAACTGTACTGTACTTCCCGTACTTCCTCTGAACTACCCCTACTTCCTCGGTACTTCCCATAGGTTCTTTCGAGATTTTCATATACAGTGTGTCCATAAAGTATGGAATAAATTCATTATTTCCCAAAACGCCTCATCACTGTGTCGACTACGACGTCAGCAATGTAATTCTTAAATGGAGCACCCAGTATGTTCCTTTATATTTGGTTAGAGATTATCATTACAAATCCACACACTGTATATCAAAAAGACCTAAAATTAAAGGATATAACAATCTGACGATTATAGAATTAAACGTCTACAAAGTGTAAGAAATAGAATACAATTACTCACTTATAAGTAAGAGTATAAAAAATGTAATGTAGAATTTGATTTTGTATCTCTAACCCATCACTTATGTAAGAAAGATACAATTAAGTGAAACGCACATTATTATATTTTACGAACCGTTCATAATATGTAGGAAAATAATGAAGGATGATATACATATTGAAATATCTGGGTTTCTCTGGAAGTTTTTTTAAGTTCTCTGATTTTTTGTAAGAAACAAATCTTAATTTGAAGCCAACAATTGGGTTACATATTTAACCTTCTTCAGAACACTTCACCAGTTAAACATATAGAGTTTTTTACTTTGTGATTTATTGTGAAAGGCTTTCGCGGCCATCGTTGAATGAATGATGGTTTTTCGGGTTTTTAGGCCGACGTTTATTTAGAGAAAAACTCTCTCTAAATAAACGTCGGCCTAAAAACCCGAAAAACCATCATTCATTTGTGATTTATGTTCATAGACGGCGGCATAATGAGTTTGTGTCCTGAAGAAGGTAAAATATATAATCAAAACGTAGGCTTTAAATAAGTTTTTCTACTTCGTAAATCCACACCACTTCACTTTGAGGTACTATGGACTTCTACCACTGGTTTCAAATTCTTTTCTGCTTTGTGAGTCTTTTTTGTGCCTGTCCTGACAAATTAATATCGGAAACTAAGGTTCACAAATAAAATATAGGCTCATATTGCTTTCTTCAGTTACTTATGAGGTGAGAATCAAAAACTAGAACACATATAATAAGTACCAACTCGGGTACCTACATGGAGGTTAAAAACATGATAATATATAACAGACATAAAAAACATTGAAAGTCAACGTTACATCAGAACTAGCATTAAAAGTATTTAAAAATATATGTTTTTACATACGTTTGAATTACTTATTATATGATTCTTTAACTAAAAACTGTAGAATACAAAAATACTTTTATTTAGGAAACTATACACATGGTTCATCACAGGAAATTAAACACTATTCTAGGATTGAATAACTCATTGTGTTAAATAGAAAACCAAGACTAGGTAGTACAAAAAACTTCAGTCTCCTGAATGTAGGAAATTATAACGTTTTTCTTGAAAAAATTAACAGGTACATTCTCTTCAAAAAGTGCAAATGTACTAGACGATGCGCTATTTATTTATTGAGGCTTTTCATCACTTTATATTTCTTCGAAATGTTCACTAAGTCAGTTCGTTTTATTTGAAATGGACCACTACCAGTCAATTCGATGGGACCATGAAATATCTTTTTTTTTTAATTGTCTATGAAGAACGTGGCCAAACAAACTGATTCAGTTCAAATTTCAAGAATTTTATTTCATATACATCTGCTTCAACTTCCTGAATTATACGGCCTATATACCACTTTTGATCATAAATTACAGAATAGTATTTTTCTAGTAGTATTTCAGTAGTAATATCAAATTTGGCAGTTCCACTCTGTATATTAGTTTACGCTACGTGACTCTTAGAACCTACCTACTCGAGAGCTTATTTATTTCAAAGATTACGGTTCTGAAAACCTATACGTTTACGCTGAACCCTCATATTTTTTCAGTCAGAAATTAATGAATTTGAGCTGTAGGGATCTCGAACTACATTATCGAAAAATCAAATCTAAATAAAAAATTTGAAAATGATCACAAACCGTTCGAATCAAAATCATAGAATAACACAATCTAACGGAGATGGAATATAATAGAAAAGCATTTCAAACGTATAACAAAGTGCAGGAAATAAAATATAATCACAAACACGCATTATTACTAACTAACCTTTCATAATCTGCAGGAGCAGAGTGATCTGTTGCCAAATGGTTACCTCGGTTAACTGGAACTTGCTTAAACGTGTCAATAATACACGTTACACATCCAACTAAGAACAAGAACACACCAAACGGCACTAATACGAGAGGACTCGTGACGGCAACACCACCGTGGGCGTTTTGAGTACTATGTACTTCCTTGTACTTCCTTATACTTCCTCGTACTTTCTGATACTTCCCTGTACTTCCTCGTACTTCCTCCTACTTCCTCGTACTTCCTCGTACTTCCTCTTACTTCCTCTTACTTTCCGTACTTCCTTAGTACTTCCTAAGGCTGTACACCAAACTTCCTCAGCGGTTTACCCCTCGAACAAAACTTTGTAATTTTCTTCTCACCATCAGATAGCACCAAATTGAAAAAAATTGTTTTTGTCAATCCATCGTTACATTGGGTCGTATCTAACAGGTATATCAAAATTCCACAAGTGTGATTATATGGCAATTCAAAAACATCGTTATATCCGGATGATTCAATCAAGTTTCGGTGAAAATCGTGCTTGAGCGTTTCACTTTCGCACTCACAATTGAAAATAATACGTCAAATTAAAGAAGCTCCTAGTTTTCAAGTTTATGTGCGAATTGAAGAAAGGTTTCGTACGATTATCCTTAAAACTTCGTTATGAAAAACAATGTTTTTGGATTACCATGTCACCACAATAGCTGTGGAATTCTACTGTTCTCTACTCACCCAATTTTTCCTGGGGGCAGACAGATTCCCGTCGATTTCTCTTCTTCAATTTCTGTTTCATCAGCCGAAGAAGTTCGCTGAATTGTCATATTCCCTCGTATATCGGTAAAACTTGTTATGAATGTTATTATTATTATAATTTCAGTTTGGTAAAAATTGTTGCAATTTAGTGTTTACTGGAGTGAAGAAAATGAGAAAGTTTTGTCGTCATCATCGAAATACAAATGTCCTCTACAGTCGAACTATCCAAAATAAATGGAAAGGATATTTGTGAAGAGACCGGAAATTGTCGTCTTATACACTACTTTTGTTAATTCATAGTATTTATTTTTTCGATATGGCGCCATACCAGTGATTACATGACATGTATCAAAATCGATTTTCATCAGGTTGCACAAAAAATCGTCAAAATTTTTTTCTTCCAATCCTTAATAGTAAAGTAATTATGTTAAACTTCATGACGGGCACTCTATAGAATATTAATGATTTTTCTGTTTTACAAAATTGATGTTTTTTTTCTATCCTATCAAAAGGAATTCCTACGAAATCGTATAAGGGCCACACAGTTTTTTTATTCTTTGGGAATTTCCGAGTTTGAAGTCGGAATTTAGTTTTACTGAATTAAAATTCGGAAATTCCGACTTTAAACTCAATAATTCCGAATTGAAAGTCGGAATTTTGTTTATCCGACTTTAAACTAGGAAATCCCGACTTCAAAATCCGCAATTCCGACTTCAAAGTCTGAATTTTTTTTTTCCGACTTTAAACTCGAAAATTCCGACTTCAAAGTCGGAAATTTCTATATCGAAGGTATATTTTCAAATTCCGAAAGTATCCTGGAAATGTACCTAACAGGGATGGCTTTGTGTTGATCACTAGAGACTGTTGTCTATTTTTTTGTGGAAGGACATGTTGTTTTTTATTGTGAACGGCAACAAACTCATTTTCTTATTTGATGAAGAATAGCTCACATATTTGTGATCAGTGTTTTTAAAATGATGAGGAAATTGAAGAAAAGTGTATAATAATGTAACTTGAAAGTCGATTTTTCAATCAGCCTAAATATTCAATGCTCGTTCGATTTATTTTTCACACAACCAGTCGCTGTTGATATAATTCATACTTACAGTTTTTGTTTGTTCTCTATGCTCACCTCATATGAGGCCTGTCCGTATAATTGATACTATTTGACAATAATTTGTCCTCCTTCGACAAACATTTTATCGGTCGTTCTTAAATATAATATTATAGAGACAGCCTCTCTGTGACAAAAAAAAATCACTACCCGCACAGACTATTTATACACTCTAGGAGTGTTTATGAGGGAGTATTTATATTATTCTCATTATTTTATAATTATTTCGTTATGTCATGCAGTTTGTAAAATCTACTCTTTCAGAAATTTCTTTCATAACACTGAAGAACAATAACGATATGTGACTTTGATAAATCAAAAGAACTGAGGATTCGAGTTAATACCCAAAAACTCTGACTTTGGATTCAGAAAAATAAAATTCCGAATTCAATGTCTGAATTTCCGAGTAAAGTCGGAAAAATAAAAGAAACTTTGTGACCCTTTCTTAGGTAAATTCCTGATCTAAACGAATGATTGTAATCTACCTACCTACCTTTCGAAACAACAATTTGGTAGATCTAAATATTATTATTATTATTAGAACCATAGAGTTCATAAGAAAATCACGCTCCCACAAATGAAATCCATCCTCCATCTTCTCCAAATCATACACACACACAAACTTTTTAGGTAAAACTATCAATTATAACGTTGCTGATCCTCTCTGGGCCAACAAGAAACTGGTTTTCTTTTACTAGTGCCTCTAGAGCGAACGATAAAGGAACAGATATGCAAATACAGCGATACACTATTGAATGCTTCTTATTAATAGCCAGTAAAACCATAGCGAGCCGGCATAAAATGCGCGGAAGGGACCGATAGCGCCATCTACCAAACGTGCAATATACTAGTCAGGTTCACTGGAAGCGCGAACTCAAGCATGTAATGAAATGTATTATTCTTCAAAATACCGCTAAAATTGTCTCGTTTTTTATACCTTCCATTAAAAACACAATGCCTAATGATCAATTAATGTTGTAGTTTAATATTAAAATGCGACAGCATGAAGACACTATCTGGGTTTATAATTTAGATTAAGAATAGAAAGCGTCCTACAGTTTTACGACCGGGGACCGGTGATACGTGTATTTCTTCCGGCTGATTCTAGTGTTTGAAAAAGTAATTTTACGGCAATACTTGAATGATCTGATCGCCCTGTCCAAGATGCTGCAAATATTCAGACTATGATTATAGGATTTTTATGAAATGGGAGGCAGTTTTTCATTGTGAGCATGCTATTGATGAATGAAGTTAGGGATGAAACGCAAGCTGAATATTCAGCGGGGAATGGATACATTTGTGGGGATGAGCCTGATCATTTTGGGTTTTGAGGTCATTCACTGCTTTCTGAACTTTCTGAAAGAAAATGTTTCGTGTTTGTTGGCATTGAAAATCTTAGTTTTTCAGCTCGCTGGAACGTTTGAATAAGTTTCGAAAAAATAAATTTCTCTCGGTGGTGGAACCCTGCTCACAAACTTGCTCACTTCTTTGGAACGAACAATCAGAAGAGTTGGGGCTCTGCTTATTTCATATATATTTTCCTAGTCGATCATTTTTATTAATATAATAATAAATACTAAAATTATTCAACAACTTACATGAAAATTCAGATTAAAATTTAAATGATGAAATAACTGTTGAATGGATCCTTGTCCGTGGTACGGTACAGTCAAGAATACATTCAAAACAAAACAAATTTTGAAATTTAAATAAATATTATAAGTTTTTATTTACTTTCACATATCTGTCTGTCTGAAATCAGATATTGCAAGTTAAATTTGACCCACTTTTAGTTGTCCGATTAACTTGAAATTTGGCAGATGTTCATAATTCCGGTAAAAATGCATTATGAATTTTTTTCTAGACAAAAAAAGGCGGCTCCAACATGGCGGACGAGTTATACGATTGTGATCCTATGCGATTCTGAATTGGTATGTGGCGGTTTTCGGGGTCGAAGATTTTGAATTTTTTGTCAAATTTTTTAAATTCAACATGGCGGCTCCAAGATGGGGACGGAGTTTTGTGATTGTAGTACAATTCGATTCAAGATTGGTATGTAAGCATTTTCGGGGTAGGAGATTATGAATTCCTTGTCAAAATTCATAAATTCAATAGGTATGGCGGCTCCAAGATTATGGTCGGATTCTATTAAAAATTGCTATGGGGGATTTTTAGGGTAGGAGATTATGATTCCTTTGTTAAAATTCATAATATCAGGATAGCCGAGTTTTGCTGAATATTCAGGGGGGAATAGATAGATACATTTGTATGAGCCTGAACATTTTGGGTTTTGATGTCATTCATTGCTTTGTTAACTTTCTGAAAGAAAATGTTTCTTGTTTGTTGGGATTGCAAAATGTTACTTTTTTCAGCTCGCTGGATATTTTGGATAACTTTCAGCAAAAATGCATTTGTCTCACTGGTACTCTGCTCACATGCTTGATCTCTTCTTTGGAACGAAGCATCAGAAAAGTTAGGGCTCTACTTTTTTCATAGAAATTTTCCTAGTCGATCCTTTTTTATTACAAGTTTTTATTTAGTTTGATTTGTCTGACTGTCTGTATGCAATCAGGTCTTGCAAATAAAACTTGACCCACTTCTAGCTGTCCGATTAACTTGAAATTTGGCAGATATTCATACATCCGGTGACAAAGCATTAGGAAATTTTTGTTGGAGAAAAAAATGGCGGCTTCAATATGGCGGACGAGTATTTTATTATGGTCTGATTCGATTCTGAATTGGTTTGTGGAGGTTTTCTGGGTTGAAAATTTTGAATTTTTTGTCAATATAACGGCTCCAAGATGGCGAACGAGTTTTGTGATCATGTTGAGACTCCATTCAAAATTGGTACGTCGGGGTCTTCGGGTTTGGAGATTATGAATATTCAGTCAAAATTCATGAATTCAATATGGCGGCAATAAGATGGCGAATGAGTTTTGTGATCATGGTCCGATACGATTCAAAATTGGTATGTGGGGGTTTTCGGTCTCGGAGATTATGAATTTTTCGTCAAAGTTGATAATTTCAATATGGCGGCTCCAATATGGCGGACGAGTTTTGTGATTAAAGCCAGATTCTGTTAAAAATTGCTATGTGGAGATTTTCGAAGTCGCAGATTATGATTTTTTTTGTCAAAATTCACAATACCAAGATGGCCAACTAGTTTTGTGATTATGATACGAGTCTATTGAAATTCGGTATACAAGTGTTATTAAGGTCGGGTATTATTATTACTTTGTGAACATTAAAAAATTCATGATAACGGCTCCTTCACATTTTGCTTGAGAACTGAAAAATTTTAAATGAAACTAGGTAAAAAATTATTTTTTTAGATGTGTTACAGAGGTTATTCTGTGAGTAACAGATTCAGAAACTTTTCGCTTTTGTATTCAAATTGAAAACTTCGCGCGGCAAGCTTTTGATTCTGTAACTCACAGAAAAACCTACTTATGTCACACATTTAGAGAACTTATTTTTTTGTTCATTTGAATGTAAGCTTGTCTTTAAACATTTTTTTTGGATTATGGCTTATCCTTTCAGCAATTTCATTGAGACTCATCACCCTATGAGTTCAGTAATCCAACCATTGTTGTCAGTCTGAATACCGGCCGAATATATGAGTCCTGATCTTTGACTACAACCATAAAAAATCAACCAAGAAATTTTTTTTGTCAATAAATAACGATATTTAAGAATTTGTAACCGGATTCTTGCTGACTTCCATATATACATTCACGGAATTGTCAAAGAAATTTCATCTAAGTATAACCAATCATATATGACAAAAATCAATTGATACTTGGACAAACGTACCTACATCAATGGAGATGTAAATAGTTAATCAAGAGGAGCATTTCCCAGGAGTGCACATTTGAGTGAAAAATTTGATAGGTAAGTAGCGATCTATACCCATTAAAAAACACAGATGCTTTTAACTCATCAGCTGACGGACGTCTGTTTTTCGTAGTGCATTAAAAAAGAACGGAACGTTGGGAGATTAGGTGACACACATATCCCAATAAAAAATGTTGAAACTACTAATGAAGCTGAATTGGATGGCAATTTATTAGTATTACTATGCACAAATTGGAATGTAATGGTATCTTTTTCAATTCGCTTTATCATGAGCCAATTTTGTTTAAGTGGTTTGTCTGTTCTTGGGCATTTTGACGAATAATACCCTCCATCAAAGTGTGATAATCATTAGATTGATTCATTGACATAAATGAATGGCTGAATAGAAAGATCGTTCGTTTTAGTAAAGTAGGAATAAGTTAAACAATTTAACCACCATTGCCATTGAAGTTGAACAAAGATATCAATTTTTCAGCAACGCAATGGTCATTGATTGTGATTTTATTTTATTATGCCTATTTTCTTCAGGCATGTAAAATGCCAACCCCCAACTAATATTTCAAATTAAATATAAAACGCACCGCTGCAGACGTTTTTAGATTAGAGCACATACAGGTTTGTGATAAAGTCGTGCTTATATCAAAATAAAACGTATTTCAGAACCAAAATATGATGTTTTTTATTTCATTTTAATATTCGATAATAATTTATACCGACAGTTTTCGATTCAAAATCACTACCTAATGTTTCACCTATTTGATTCGATTTGATGTAAATATGGCAAATCTTGTTTATTGATTAATGTATGGTGGGTGTACCAGAAGTGTTGGAAAAGTTGAAATTTTCGCACTTAGAGAGAGATTAGGTAATAAAAAAGGATTTCGAACTACTTTAGCTCTGTGACAGACGTGGCAGTGGAGACCATGATTGATGGTTTGTGTCTGTATATTAGAGAAAGTTTTCTTGAGATCCAAACATTTTTCCAATGAGGAAGAATATTAGGTATATGTTTTATTCATCGAAACACTTGAAGGATTGAAAACTTTCGCTGAGCTCCTTTGTTTCATTGTCAGTTCACTCTTGACCTCTCTAGACGTTTTTTAAAGACAAATTGAATTATTAAAAGTAGTTTTTATCGAATCCTGCACATGAAATTCACGCAAATAATTGATTGCCTAATGAATGTATTCAAAAAAAAATTGAAGTTCGATTTGAAGCATAATCGATATGTTCAATACTTACCCTACCATAGTAAGTACATCATATTGAAAATGAAGTAATCAGCAGACTTAAATTCACTACTGAGTAGTGTGACATTCATTTACAATGTCAGTATCATGATCGAAGTTTCATTTGCATTGAACTGCGTTTGATAATGAACTGTGTGCAAAAGTATACAATACTAGGCTATATTTCATCATTTCATTGCATCTTATCTAACAGTGTTCACATATCAAAACATGAACGATCGCTAATAGAAACAGAAAACATCGAAGTAGACTTTTCAGCGGCAGCAGTATATTCCAAGGTTCATCAAGGTCCTCCAATCAGCTGGTTGAGTTGCGTTTTTAATTTTGCATCCAATGAGTATAGCGATTCAAACGAATTAAATCTCCATCCTGTGAAAACATGTGAATAATTATTTCATCCAAGATGTTGTTTATTGTTGGTAGTAGGGTATAACAGCTCCCATCACTTGAACTCAGTGCTAATGAACTGTCCAGCTACACAAAAAAGGCCAAATCAAGCGGAAAGCATTTAGAAATTCGTGAGAATGACAATGATACAGAAGAAACTTATTAGAATGGTCCGGTAAGAGACAATTGGTGATGCGATCTTCACTCTATAGCCGTAACTAATAAGAATTGACACGGTGGCAACATAGCGACTTGAAATTGGAACCAAATTATCAAATCCTTTCAGTGATAAATGAACATCAAGATTGCCAGAATCCTGTTTGACATCATCTCATCGGTAATTATCTACTCATTTCGATCGATTTGGATTAGATTATTTATTTCTGTCATCGCATTCATGTAATTTATTTTGTTTCTCTCTTTCTCTTATGCCTCAGGTCACAGCTTCGCGAAAAATAGTACTCTGTATACCGGTCTCTTCAATGGTCTTATATCAGTTCTGTGAGCAAGAACGACCAATGTCAAAAATTTGTTGTTCTTCTATAGAGTTGTTTCATTAAGTTCTGACTTTGGGCTCTCCGTTTCAAGAAGTAAATGTTTAGGAAAGGCTGAGGACTTCGAATGCTAATGCACTCAGACGCCGAGTATATCCTAAATTCATTGCTTTTCTGTTTCACTTCTCGTCATTTGATTATGATTCATAAGGCACATACACGACCTGTCCTGGAATACCTTTCCCATATATGGATTGCAGCCCCTAAAAAAACAATAATACAGTTTGATTATGTCCAAAAAAAAAGCCATTCATCTCGTTGGTGATGCTGAGCTTAGAAGTTCACTCACTTCTCTGGAATACCACAGAAAAGTTGTCTCTGTTCTATAGATATTTTCATGCACGATGCTGTTCTGAAATATCATCAATCGTTCCCCCGCTAGTGGTCCCATCGAGACCGACCCGTCGAGGTCAGCCTTCACATCCCTTTGTCGTCACTTTTTGGAGACATGCCGAACATCTCTTTCCCAGGGCTCATTCTTCAGACCAACGGCAAAGCTTTAGAACTCACTGCCTCGAGAGATGTTCCCTGAGTCATACAGCCTGTAGAAATTCGAAAAGAACACCAATTACTACCTACTCTTTCTCGGCTCTCACGATGTTCTTTGAACATTACAAGATTTTCCTTTTCGTGAGATCCAAAACATAAAAAAAAACAAAATAAAAATAAAAATCGTTAAAATTGAAATTGGTTGATTTTTTTTCCAAGCCAGAGTTCATATCTCGTAAAGTGATCGCCATCAAATAATGTACCCTTTTTAATGCAAGTAAAACACACCCGTTTTTTTTGTTTTAGAAAATCTCATTTCGAACTGCCAAGCATTAGTACCACTAGCAATACTTTTCAACAGGATGCCCACAAAACAAGGACTCAAAAATTTGTCATTCTGAAAAACAGATGAGAAAGAGGGTTAGAGGCGAAGAAGGAACTATTTACACGTGTTCCATACTTGCCTTCATTAGTATTTAGTTCCACGAGCTACTGCAAAAAGTAAAGTTGGCAGTCCGTTTTTCTTGCATTTTCGTGTTAACGATATTCTTAAAACAACCAAAGCAATGGCTAGTAAATCTATCTCTTGAAAATCCAGCTTAGAATGAATCTAAGGGATGCTAACATCGTATATATAATCAATAATCTCGGATGAAAATTCATTAAAAAAAATCCACTGCTATTGGAGAAAACATCAAATCATTTCTTCAGAAAAATATATATAAGACTTCCAAGGGTTGTGCGTAGGGGTGCAATCGGTTGACGGAAACAACAATTTTATAACAATTTACAACAACAATTGAGCCCAAACTCACCAATTAAAGCCATTGACAGTGTTCATTCAACAACTCAACTATAAGAAAATTCATTTTATACTTACACAATTTTTTTCTGTTTCAACATGAACTACATACCCTCAAATTTCAATGAAACCAGAAAGGTGACTGTGTTATCAATTACTCATTATGCCTTATCAGGAACAAATTAAAAATGATCATTTCAATTCTGATATTTTCGTCCGCTTTGTGGTATTTCCGCATTATCCAAGTTTGTTAAAATAGCTTCCAGTTGGTAACGAAGATCTCAAAACGTTTCATCCTGGGTTTAAAAAGTTTTTGTTTATGTCTATAATCAACCACGGTTGACAAAAATACGCCCTCCATTGATAGTTTTATATTACTACTATAATTTTTATGGGAGGATGTTCATCAACACTATGCACTCAGTTTGAATATGAGATTACAATCGAGATGAAAATACGATGTTCCATCGAAGTATGTCATAATGCAAGATGTTGAGATTTGATTTCAAACACTGGAACATGTTTGAAAATATGACTATTCCTTCCAAGGCGGAATATGCGAGTAATATGAAGAAATTTCGTATAATATATTTTTTAGTTAATTTGTATACCTATATTGTATTTATATAAAAGATTGGATAGTCGTTGCTAACTAGTTAGGAATAGACTAGGTAATATTGGGGATTGCAGCAATGTCAAAAGGTAACTTTTAACTTTTAATAGCTGTTCCAAGCTTTCGGAAAAATTATTTCTATCTTCAGGGAAATACAATGAAAATTATACATGTCAAAATTACAATATCATGAAAAATGATCCATTTTGAGGTTGGTTGGCATAATATTCATATACATTTCAGGTGACATGTGAGTAGTGGAATAATACAAAAAAATATGTGGTTATAGCTATAAAGTTGAAATTGCGAATAAAAAGTGTATATACTAATAACTCAGGATGGATTCATATTCTCCTGGGTAGGATTGTCACGCTGGTAGCTATAGCTGCCTCCGTGGCGACGTTAGTTGTTGCTTTGAAAGCTCAAGGTCTTCTAACCGAAGCCACAAATGTGTGGTTGGCTTCCTGTTGTTGACTTCCTTTGTTTCTATTTTTACATCCAAGTGTTATACATCTTTGCACTTGATTTTACCGTACTGATGAGAGCTTAAGCTCGAAACACGTGTCTACGGTTGCACAACAATTTGAGGGCTATACCCAATAACTTTTCTATTTATATACTAATAACTAAACAGTAAATAAAAAAATAATTTGAGCTGAAAATAATTATTGAATTGTTTATTAATTTCTAAGCGATATGATAGAGTGGAAGATAGAGTTGACAGAATATCAGTCAACATTTCTAAGTTAGAATTACTAACTATTGTAGTGTACCAACTATTGATATTTTATGTAATAAAATTATTTTAATTGAGTTTTTGTAAGTTTGGAAAAAAAACATAAATTCAATAGAGTAATTTTAAAGACTCTCTTGCTAATATTTTTGCTGAGTTATAAATTTGACAACAGGATGAGCTATAACTCGGCAAAAATATTAGCAAGATAGTCACACATGTCCAAAAGGACCTTTCTAGAAATGGTTTTTATATATTACAAGATAAAAATTGTATCAATAAAAAAACTGACATAAATCATTCAAGTGAAATTTATTCCTTGTTGCTAATGTTAGATAATTCTCCTTCTATAAATAACAATGTTTTACAATTACTCAATCTGATTTATAATTTTTTCCAAATTTAAAAATAACTCAAACCAATTTTATCGTTATTAAATCAATAGTTGGCAGACAGTTGGTAATTCTAACTTTAGGATGTTGATTTATATTCTCTCAATTGCCATTTGTCTTCAACTTTATATAGCTTAGAAATTAATAAACAAATCAATTGTTTTCAACTCAAATTGAGAAACACTTTTTTTATTCAATGTTTTATTAATCGTAAATACAATTCTTTGTCGCAATTTCAACTTTATACGTATAATCACATATTTTATATTATCCCACGATATGTCAATTATAATGAATATTAATATTAATATTATGTCAACCAACCTCAAAACAGATGTAAGTAAAACCATTTTTCATGATATTTTATTTTTATTGGGGTCTGGAATGGTAGAATTGGGAGCGTTTTTATAGGTGTTGCACTCAACACTGTGTTAGTTCAACTTTTATATGGAATATATTGTTTCAACTGTCACTCAAATCAGAAATCCCAATTGATTATCATTTTTTAATGTTTCTGATGATTATGAATTGAATAGGTACCTGGAAGGAATGTTTGCTTCAACTTCAACACTTTTTCATACATAATGCAAAGGATACTTGGGAATGGTTTATCATTGAATCGTTTATAGCATTTCAGAATTATCGTATCCAGAAATCAGTGAATACTAATAATAATATTTTATTCGCTTCTGATTACAAAGTTTACAATGATAGTAAAAAGAGTAAATACAAGTAATTAATTACATACCTACTCGATAAATAACTTTATAATACTTGTTTCAAGACATAGAAATGACTACTAAATTTCAACTAAAATATACGTTAATTAAACCTAAGGCTAAATGGCAATGAGTGGTAGTTTTGAACATATTTAATACAAGAAAAAAGGAGATTCGATGGTTGATTGAACTCTTGTAACGGTATTAAAAGAAAACAATTCAAGACATCATATACATACATAAAAAAGGAATGAAAATAGTGTTGATGTAAGTATTGCAGGATTTTTCATTCCTGTTAAAACACATATATCATTAGGTAGGTATCCAAAACAATCCTCACTCATGAACGATTTAGGTGCTTTTAGAAATAGAATATGTTAGGAATATTTCGAATTATTACAGGCAATGAATTTCACATTTTTGGAGCGTTGAATGAGAGGTTTGTTCTTGATTCGTACTTACACTTGCGTTTCGTGCATATATTTTAGCAATATATTCTTGTTTCGTACACTAAATTAATTAAACCATCTTTGATTTCTCTTCTCGTACACCGACCTATTTTTCCTTGTGAAAATACATTTTGTGAGGAGTAATTTTTTAGTAAGATGATCTAACCAGAACGAACTTACCTTACGTAGATATCTGAGTTCATGTACGAAACGCGAGTGTACGAAACAAGAAAACACCTAATGAGTGATTTTGTGATTTGTGGAAAAATATTGTTATTTTTTGTCTGATATTGTATGTAGGTATGTTATGGTAAGTCCGTTAGGTAATAGTGAAGCTGCTTTATAATGAATGTTTTTGTTCCTGTGATGAGACAGTCAGAAGAATATCTGGATTGTTTTCCCGTAATAATTTGGTGAAAACCATCCAGATATCCTTCCGACCTTCTCTTCACAGCAACATTCAATGTATAAAGCAGATTTACTATTAGGTACTATATGCGAGACCATGCGATATCATGCATTTAAAAAATTGGCAATTAATAGGAAACCCTTATAAATCTTGGCCTTAATATCAACTCTGGGTCACACACTAGTTTCGGCTCTGGTAATACAAGCCCACATTCAATCAAATACTTTTCAAAGCTGGCCATCGCGATCGATGGAGAAGCTTCAAAGTGAAGGCATGAAGGGCAATTACTGCGACATGGCAAATATTTGCTTATTAGTATCCTCCCAACTGAAAAGCAAATACTCTATGATGCATAATTACGAATCGAATAACACTTTCCCAACGTAATTCTGATATGGAATAGATCTTATAATAAGATAGCGGAACGTAATTTGGATGTGTGCATTATAGAGAACGATTGGTAAGACAGAGAGTAACGGGGGGTACAGTATGTCCCTCTGAAGGGGTATCGTCACCTACACCGTGCGTCCACCTTGTCAACCCCCCTTAAAATAGAAGCCACGCCTTCCGTGCGCACGCTGGGTTTTCCCCCACTTTTGTTACTGCTCTGGACAAGTTGGGTATGCGATATGCGACATCTCTTCAGTAACAGTGCTCCTGAACCGGTGCTACTTGATGCGGCAATTGACATCGCCAGTTTAGTGTTCAACCATTTCGACTTGTAATTTGTAATCCTCCCATCGACTGTTTTGTGTGACAAAAACGAGTGCTTCAAGTGTTGCATGGATTTGGGTGGACAGTGTCGTTTACTCGAAAGGATATATTTTGTAGGTACGTTTCGTTTTTTCTTTTTTCATCATCAGTGACTTTGTGTGCAACTGTCACATATGACATAAATGTGACTTGTGTTCAGCCTTGAACATAATAACAAGTTTATGTATAGGGTGGTACGTGGGAACGGTTGCAGTCTTTGACAACAAATTACAGCGCAAAAATAAGAAAATTAAAGAAATTTAGATTATTGTGGGTGATAACGTTTTCGAATAATTAAATGAATATCAGAACATTTCTGCAATATCGGAAATGACAAATTGTTTTTAAAATAATTTAATTGAGAAAAAACTTTTTAAAAAGAATACTCATTCTCCGAATGTATTATCCTGTTAATACACAAAAGTTTTCTAGAAAAATTCGATTTTTAACATAAGTAGGTAACTAGAATAAAACACCTGCTTAGGTGGTTAGGAATCTGACAAATGAGTTCAAAATCATCACCAATAAGGAATATTGAGGACTCCAGAGGAAAGTTGAAAGATCAAAAGCTTTCAAGTGAAAAAAATATACAGCTACATGTCAGAACATTTGTCCAACATCGGCAAAAAATTGCGAGGCTTCAAAATGATCCAGTTTCCTGATAAACATTGTTTTAAATACCAAAGTTTACTCATTGAATGTATTATACTGTTGATACTTTCGCACGCGCCAAATTGTTAAAAGTTCCGTCAACAAGAATTTCCAAAAGTGATACCTATTTGAAAATTACATTCGGTTTATTAGGATTGACTGATCTTATTTGTAGAACCTAAAAACTAGTAATTTTTCTTTTTTTGTCAATATTTGATTTTTGCAATGTAATGGAAATATAGATTAAGTAAGCTAAATTTCAGAGTTACCTTTTTGAATTGTTTCTGAAAGGCACAGAATTTATGAAATCATGAGCATCGATATTACAGAGCTAATTTGCCATGGACTTGAAAGATTAGTTATATTAACATCTCCTTCACCATTTTTCCATTGACATTAGTGTGTCCAAAGCTGAATCAGAACTTTTTTAATGATAAAACCACTGATTGATAATGTCTAGGATCTTACATAACTGTTATCTTGTTTCCAAAACAAAGTAGTTGATGCAAAACGCATTCAGTAATGTTATGCTTGTAACAACATTCTTTATCAGTCATAAATATGTCCTTTGCATATCCATGGATCTGCTCAAAGTTTGCATGTTTTGCAGAAATCATATGAATTATCTGAAGACATAACCCAAAACATGTATTTTTATTCTACGTTATCAACAACATTTTTACACTATTAGGTAAATAAATCTGGATTCTATTTTGAGTAACATGCAACATTAAGATAAAAGCCGTGACCTACGAATGTTGCTTGAGGGGAAACTGTCAAATTCGAATTTGGAGTAAAAGAGCAAGGAGAAGTGAACCCTGGAAATGCCATTTCATGAAACCAATTTGTGCAGAAACGAAAACATTCACGAACTGCGAGGTGTAAACAAATCTCAAGGTACCAATTTATTATACAAATAAATTGTTTCAAATTGGTAAACAGTCAATGAATAGAACAGATTGGAGATTTCAGGAATCCAATGAAGTACGAGGAATGATTTTTGAAGAATGTTAATAAAATTGTCATTTTATTCTAAATTTGAATATATACCTACACACTTGTGCCATTTACACGGATGTTGAATTGATTTTTCTATATATACCCTGTTAATCCAAACTGAACTGATGATGGATTACAGAGAAATTTGATTTCACCACTGACTTTTTGGATATTTTAGAAACATTTTGTAAACAATTAAAGAAATGTGAAGAAATCAATTGCATGCGCATATAATGAGTAAGAATTTTCTAGCATCAAACTCAATCGATCCATTCAGTTATTTAAAATGAATTTCAAGAGTTGAAAATCTCTGATGATCATTCAAATCAATCAAATTCGTGAACACCATAACTAACATCAACAAAGTTATCCACAATTCCTGCTGAAATAAAAACCTTATTCATTTCAAAATGAACGTAGAATCCTAATAAAGCAACTGGTTCTCCATTAAAAGAGCCGTGGTACTTAAGTAATATCATTAAGTAAATTGACAATGATAATGACGCTAAAAGTCATCCAGAGAGTAATTTTGAACCGCTGATGACACATGTTCTAATATATAATTATAAAAAATGGTCTCTGTTCGTTTTACAGAAAGTGTTGAAAATGATTGTGTTCTGTCTAATCGCATCGCAAATTGGATGGTGAAAGAGTGTTTACCGTCGCTTGTCTGGAGGAAGCGTTCCTAACCAATAACTTGAATGTAGTTCATAACTGTAAATAAATTGAAAATAATAATTTTGTGAAAAACGATGAAGTCCATTATTTATTTCACATGGGGTATATGCGCTCATTCAATGGAAATAGTGGGTTCGCTTCACAGGTACCAGAATTTCCAAATGTGAACTTGTTATTATGTTTTTAGTAGTTGAGCATTTTTATTTTTATTTATATTAAGTGATGGTCCAAAAACGCATAGTAAAAAAAATTACTTGGCACGAATGCATTTTGGTCCTTATTAATATTTAAAATGTTTCAGCCAGTTATTTCGTGCAGTGGTCAGAATCACAGACGCTAAAATTGCATAGTGTTTTGCATATCATTTTTGCGAGAAGCAATAATTTTTAGTTAGGTATAATTTAAAAAAACGGGCATTTGGGTCTTCTTCTTTTTATTAATAGCCCCATGCTCTAATGTCGATTCAGATATTTAATGATACAGTTCCTAAATAATGAGTGGGGATGTTATTAAACGGTGATTCCCTTCGCTATAATCATGCGTATACTAACTTCTTTTGCTGGAGTATTATTTTGAAGTAGAACTGTTTATGTGTTCTGTTCACACAACACCATTACTGTTAATTTTAAACTCGACGTAATCATTATTTATGCTCAGTATCATTTTATTTCAGTTTAATTTATTTCCAATTATAACTCCACTAAAAACTCTCATCTCAAAAATAGGATTTCGAAATTCAAATTAGGTACGCGTCTTTAGAGACAACCTAACCAGACTTATTTTACGGAAATTATACATGATTGCTATTCAGAAAAAAAAAAGTTCCCACTGAGACGTGATCTAGAAAGAGAATTCCATTCATCTGAAGAAAAAAATGCTTTGTTTATTGTGCGTGTAACACGTTGATTTGATAACTAGAGAGATCAATGCAAAGATTCTTCAACCCATGTCCGACGGAAAATGTACTTATTGAGAAGATTACTTGTTGTTAATCTTGAGAGATTTAAGCGATGAGAGACTGCCATTCAAAACGGATGCCAAAATGAATTATACTGTATTTATTCAAAACACGTTTTTGTAGAAAAGTGGCCGTTCTAACATTGTTGACATATACGGACATCATTTTGATGATGTATCGCCCTGTCAGTTTTAGTGAGAATATGTTTCTTGTAATGCACAGTAAAATGTTATACGATTCAGAAATTCGCAATAATTTTCGTTAATGAAGTGTGAAGAAGATTTGACTAGGAACTAACATTGTAGACATTATACGGATATCATCAAAATGTATCGCCACTTGTCACTTGTACTGAGAATATGTTTCTTATAATGCCGTGTAAAATATTATACGATTTAGAAAATCATAACTATTCTCCTTAATGAAGTGTGAAAAAGATTTGACCAGGAAATGGCTATAGATACATCATTTTCCAATTTTTATCATTTGCCAAGGTGAAAGGCAATGAAGCAAAGCTTCATGGTTTTCAGAGACATCTTCGCTGTCATTTATATGCCTGTGTTTATTGGTGTTATTATATTCGCATGTTTTATAACCGTTATTCACATTGCTTATGCGAGTTATAGACGATTTGGTAAATTAGAGACATATTTTGTTACAATACGTAACTGAAACATAAAGTAAAAAAACTTCAGAAAAGGTGAATAAAAAATTGTTTTTGCATGCAAGTAACTAAGATGAATTCAAAATTATTTTATTCCATCCCAAATATACCAAATTTTGAAGAAAAACTTAAGAAAACCTGTATTATAATATAATAAGATGATAAATTTTTTGGGTTGCTGTTCTGTATATAAGGTATACATAATAAAATGGCTACATGTAACTAGGATGAATTCAAAATTATTTTATTCTATCCCAAATACCTGTACCAAACTTTTGATTATGAACAGTAGAGCGATGAAGAGAATATGTCAAGAAGATGATATTTTATTAACTTTTGCTCATCTGATAGGTTTTTGTGCCCAGTTAATTCTGCTGTATAATTCTGCTGTATAATTCACGGAATTTTAAATTATGCCAAACAGCTCTTACATACATACGTTCAGTGAATCATTTTACACGATATCTATTGCATGTGGAAAAATTAGTGAAACGGCAAACTTGTCGAACCATGTCCTAATCCTTCGCATTACTCGTTTGCAAAAATGTTTACTCCAAATTAAAACTTGAGGAATTTTGTGCTTTCATGTGTAATATTAATCATAAAAGCATTGTATGGTGAAATTTCAATTACAGAATTGCTCTGTGTTGACGCGCAATATGCCTGAAACTTTATTACTGCAACTGACTAGTCTTGTTCACACTAATAAGTTCAAACTGTATTTGAACAATCTCGCACTTTCCCATGATATAAATTATACCACTAGACGGATATGGATACGAACCCATTCAAAATCGTGATAATTTTGCTGTGCAACTGAAATATTGTTCAATAATTTTACAGAAACGCTAACCAAATGTAAGGTGGAAGCTTCCAAAAACTTTAGTGGCACAAATAAGAGTTCAATGATTTATGAAATAAAGTGAGCAGCTGAATGCAAAAACTAGTAGAATCATTTTTCATGGTCGAGAAAATATAGTGTTCAGACCATTTTTTAAACAAAAATGTCTCAAACGTACCGATTCGGACCAGGATTAGAGTACACATTACACGATGTGTCATATAGTGGAAGATTTTCATAACAAGAAACCTGTGCAGAATGTATCACCATATCAGTTTCGTGGTACAAAGAAATCTTGACTCCAATGCTCAGTGAAGACAATACTTGTCAATATTACGAGATCTATAAAACTAACACATTTGCCTCAACAAATTATAATTCTATCAAGAAATTGTTATACCTCATTCTCCAACAAATTCATTGTCATTCCAGATGAAACGCGATGGAGCAAATCTTTGTGGTTTTCTGCTTTATATTTGTTATGGACGATTTTTTGTATTCGTTATGTTCATTTTCGATAACATAGATCACAAAACTATGTCGTAATACACGCATCTGAAACTTTTTCTTCATACGCGAGAATTTAAAATAAAAAAACAAAATTATCCAAGTGACATCAAGATGCAGACAAAAATGGTGAAAATAAAGAAGTAGTTGATTTTCTTCAGACATGAAATTATTATGTAGACATTGAAGTGGAATATTGTTTAACTTGTAAAAAACGATTTGGGATTCAACAGAATGTATTTGAAGTCGTGATAAGAAGAGTTACGGATTGTATGAAGTTAAAGTGACAGTTTGAGAGAAATAGAATATCTTTATTGTTGCTAAGAGTTATATCTTGTTAAAAAATACAGTGTCATGAGATGATATATGAAATATAAATAATCTATTTTCAAGATACCCATAGCATATTATGAATTATCAGACAGTAAGACAGGAACTCATTGTAAAATGAGAAGTTGGAACAGTAACATTGATAAAAGTTCTAGAAACATGTTTAAAAAACAAATTAAAAAGGCACAACCAAATTTCCACTCATGTAAGGAAAATGGGTTTTATCTGATATTCAACAAGACTAAATTAGCGAATAAATAAATCAAATCAAAAAAAATGTATACTCGATAAAAAATTAAATGTTTTATCACAGTGTGTCTTGAAGATTATGGTGGGCTTTATTATCACTTATTGTTTCTTTAAAATCCAATGGAACGTTATTGTAATCTGTATACCAGTATATATGAGTGAGACATGAATCAAAATTGAACTGGGTATTGGAAGCCTAAGCTATTTTTTTATTGAGGTATCTGATGTGTTCATCAAATTTTAGACTTTCATCCAGACGCACTCCTAAGATTGAAGTGGTGTGAATTTGTATAGAATTTATTTCTAGAGAAATATTCATTTTAAATAGTATTGAATATTTTTAATTTATTTATATTTCAAAATAGGTTTCTGCATCACTGGTGAATTATTTTTATTAGTTAGAGGCCAAAATGACTGCCGAAATAGGCCATTAATCACAGAAAGCGAGTCTAGTACTTCAAATGAAGGTATACCTACGATTTATTCATACCATAACACGTTGAAGATAGACTGAACAGACCTACCGCGGTTTTAAAAATTGTTGAAGTTTTGAACTTTTATGTCAAGGAAAATTAACGATTTCATTTCATTAAGTAATTATAAACTGGGCCACAAATTTTGTATGAAATGAATTCAT
This sequence comes from Chrysolina oricalcia, assembly GCA_944452925.2. Taxonomy (NCBI): domain Eukaryota; kingdom Metazoa; phylum Arthropoda; class Insecta; order Coleoptera; family Chrysomelidae; genus Chrysolina; species Chrysolina oricalcia. The sequence continues at coordinate 19,245,968 of OX101809.2, read as the reverse complement.
CTGTTTCTGGTCAGTTGAGTTTTAGAAAAAGTTGTTGTTTTTTCAACAAAATGTCCCATAAACTTGAACCTATATTAGCGAGGGTCAACACAAGTATAGCTTTCATGAGATATCACCAATTCAGGTGATTGAAAGCTTCCGCCACCGAATTATAATCAGTTCTAGTGTTCCCTGAGATTAACTACGATGAACATATTCTTTTTATCCATTCTGGAACATATCAATAAATTCTGTATTAATTATTGAAAGTCCTCACGTCTAGACCCTATTGATCGGCATGTTCAAGCCCTCTTCAGAGTATATCATCATTTCCTCCACTTTTAAGAAGACTCAAGTACTTGTCAATATGATGTAGCAGCGTCCGCGATGTTTCTGAGAGTTGAAACCATTGTATAGTCATCTAATTTTTTCAAGAGCTTCATAATTTTTAAAGCTATGATGTACGAAATGGCAGTGAAAAAACTGCTTGTCTTGCCTATGAGTGAAGACGATGCTTTCCCAAAAAATAATAATACTATTTTCGGTATGAATCAAGTTTGAAAGTTACGATATGAGAATCGTGAAAAACGTAGAAGTCAGCATTTGAAATAAACCCAAAAATCAACTTTTCCTGAATAATTCCAATATTTTGAAAATAAAACCCTCTCAAACATAATTCGCCTCTAAAATCCAAGTTAAACATTGTTTATATTCACGTCAGATTATTAATGTGCTAAATTTCAAATAAAGCCTTCCTTCAGGTGTTCTATTTGGTGAAATGGATATATGCGTTGCTTCATTGGTATTTTATCAGTTTTGTACATTCCCAATACCCACCTGATGAATTATGAACGGAGATTCGTGATTACACTGTGAAACATTCCATTACTATCATATCATGTTCTTAGATTTGAATGAAATGAATCTGAAAAAAACATTGTTAAATTTACCTTCTTTTTTAATTTACGAAGAATGTAATTGCATCCCACGGCGAAATTTTGAATTGAGTACTGATAGTCTCAATGCACAAAAATTTGTTTTCAAAAAGTATCTGAATTGAGTTTACAGATATAGGTATTTATGGGAATGTTTCCAAAGTATCCAGATCTGATACTGATAAGCAAACACAAAGTTTCATGCTGTTTACAAATTGTGTTTGTGTTTATCGCCCTAATTTACTGCTGAATGAGCAATGCTGCCACAGTTTCCAATTTGTAAAAAAGCTGATGTCATCCAAATATTGACGAAGCATGGCGAACGACAATCAGAAGCTTCGGACAGAAAAGCAATCGTCATAATGTTATTCACCAGAGGAATGAAAGGAATTTGGTGTTTCGCAGCATGCATTCAGTGGTGTAGCAGTTGAACCCATTGTAAAATACGTTGATATATTTACATCTACTTCAAAAGCTGACAGGAAATTCTGCAAACTTTCCTGAAGGATTGGTGGATTGAAGGAAAGTGCAATGTTCGTTTCCTATTTTGAAGAGGTATGCATACAAAATATATTTGCTCAGGCATTCAGTCACTTGAGAAAAAGCGTGACATTAAACACAAGTAAATAAATCGAAGAAGGAATAAGTTGAGTCCAATCAAAGGTTGACACATCCTTTGAAACTATAGTCGATGTAAGATGTAAGATGATTTATTTCATCATGGACCGTGATGGTCGTGATGGTAAAGCGTTCGCTTCTCAATCATAGGGTCGTGGGTTCGATTCCCAACATGATATCACAAGTTAAAAAGTAAGGGCTACGTCTTCCTTAGCTCGTACAAGTAGCACGAAGTCTTCTGAGAGTTGCGCCTGAAGGTGCAGCCGGCTGATGTAAATAACAACAATAACAATTTTAACAAAAAAAATCTTAAATTTGAGGGAAGTAGTCCATACTCAAAGTGGAGTTTCAGTGTAGAAAAGCTAAGTAAAACTCAAAGTCACAAGGGAAATTGTCAACGGAGCTTTGGCAAAAGATTTGCATCACAAGCAAATCAGTGAATCAAAAACTTGTTTTCGAGCATAGTGATGCTCATCTTCGGTTAAAACAAGAAGGAGTTAAACTGCAAAACAGTAAAAAACTCTAATTACTGTTTTTGAAAAATGTATAGCAAATAGAATAGGTGAACTTGGAATCTAAAATGGATACTTACATGGCATGGGAAACGTTGGAGAATAAAAACTTAATAATTCTATTGAGTTAACATATGTAGGTATACGCAAAATATGGCCAACATCCTAACATTAAGGCGGAATGGTGGGCGACCATTCACTTGGTGGAACCAACATCAAAAAACATTAAAATGGACGAGTTTTATCAAAATTTTTTCTTTCAGACGTCTATCAGAACGTTGTTTGAAGATGAATGAAATAACGATAATAAGGGTTTATGTGAATAAAAAGTCACCTATCGGAGAAAAGAAAAATCTACTTCAGGAATGAGTCAATGTCCAAAAAACTGATGAAGATATCTGACTGCAAGCGGATGGGTATTGGAAGAGAAACACAATAGTTGGGAAAGAAATGTGATTAGAAAATCTAATACTGAATTTTTGTTGGAATTGAAGAGCTTTGAAAAAGAAATACAATCAAATTTAATTGGTTCATTCAAATATTCTTCATCACTATGCTCGAAAATATGTTTTTGATTCACTGATTTACTTGTGATTCAAATATTTTGACAAGTTTTTGCAAAAGCTGCGTTAATGATTTCCCCTTTCCATTGGGGTTAAATGTATATTGTGGAGACGACTATGAGTTTTACTTAGCATCGGAGTTAAAGTTCACAAGTTTATGTAATATACTGTTATTCTGATGATTGACACACAAAACACGTATGAACATGAAAGTTGGGAATTCTTTTTGGTTTGGTGCAATTTGAGGATTGACGAAATAAATAAGAGTATCATCTATGACTATGTTGCAAATTGTAGACAGTTCAGATGTACCACGAAAGCAAATCTCAGACAAAAATTCACCATAAAGTGCATTTGACCTACTAACCCTATAACACCGTTTATGAGTGTGAAAAAGTAAATTTCGTCAACTGACTCATTAAACTTGCAACCTCAAAGGTAACAATTAGACTTGTGCGAGCTAAATGAAAAGGGGGGCTTACCTGTCAACGTGCGATCACAGGAATCGATTGAGTTATTGTTTTAAAATCGTTTTTTCTGTTAACCACCTGCCATTCCCTTACGAACTACAGCCCTCAGAAGTCGAAACCTGTACGAGCTAAGGATTAACGAGGTCTTACTATTTTACGTGCGATTCCTAGCACTTTATCGGGCCATCAGAAAATTTTCTGCAGTCGCCATGGTTTGAACTATCGCCGACTAGCAGCCAAAGTTATTAAAACAATGTCGCTTCAACCACTCGGCTACCTGGTTATAGTAATAATAATCTTCATTTTCCTTTTTTGAGAAAGTTATAAAATTTGCACAGGAATCGTCAAAAAAAAGATAGATATTGGAGATAAAAATAATTCCTGAAACAGAGAATAAAACTACCTACTTATACACATAAATTCTTCAAAACTATAATAACAATTTTCAACAAGAAAATCCTTGAGTTTTCATTTAAAGATATACACGATTATGGACTTTTTTATAATATCTGTTAGCAAATTATATACACGTGGGGACATCTGCTCAGAAGTTTTAAAATCTAATTTGGTTTTTACAAATGGCACAAAAAAATTGTTATTTGTTTGGTGCCAATATTATACTTAAATTTTTTTAGTATATACGATTTATTCCTATTCTCAAAAAAAGATAAGCACAAACCAAAAATCAAGAATCTAGGAACAGTTAAAATTCTGAAATTTTTGAAACCATTTCTGCAAGAATCACCGAGACTTATGTCACTAATGATTGGTATGAGTTTTTTTGTGCTATAAAGACCCCAAAAACACAATCCATATCTCAGTCTGGAATTCACCTACGCATAGTACAGGCTCAGCAGCTGGCCAACATTGTTGTCCATACAAAGAAGGACTATAAACGTTACATGGCCTCAAATATCGATACTATCTACAACAGTTAGTTGTCTTCTCGATTGTGAAACGAAATGACAGATTTTTCTTTGGTTTTCATGAATCATAAAGTTCATGTAAAGTTGAGTCGAATCAATATGTGACAGTAGCAGAGATAGTAAAATATGAATATTAGTTGGTACTTGTTCTTGATTATTGCACTCAATTTGAATGCCAAACATCTGTACAATCAAAAGTCTGAACCAGAGAAATCGTTTTGGTCAAGAAAAACATGGATTATAGTATACAGACTCACTATCATTCATTAAAAAATGTTTCGTAATTTTAGCGTCAGTCTGAAAATAATGCAGAAAAGCTGTACAGAACTTTTTTCCACACAAACGAAGTAATCCCGGGGGTTTTATGGAAGCTGATATATTACTTCGAGAAAAAAATCTTGAGATCGTGAATCCGAAATAGGAATAGACGTAATAATCGAAGTGGGTACAATGGAGTTGCACAATTTGAATCATGCATTCCATCAGTAAGAATTGATGTCAGACGTTATGGACACTACAGCCCCAACACATTGCTTAGATTGGAGAAGAACGGAATTTGCCATATCAACAAAGAGTCCGGAAATAGAAAATGTTACACCAAGATATGTGAAGCGATTTACGAACTCAATTCCCTACCGTTATCGAATTAATACATTGAAGAGACTGCATAAATATAACAACCGATTTTGAAGAAGTTTGATACACTCTTAAGGAGTGTCCACATTTTCTACACAATTTTTTTTTCCTGAAGCAATTTTAGATTCATACAGGGTTTTCTCCGAGTGAAGTTCAGGAAATCTAAGTTGTAGAAAAAATGAGTAGTCACATTAATTTATAGTTGAGAGGAAGCATGTACTTTCTTCTACGTTCCTAAGATATGTACCCACGGGCCTAGTCTGTGCGAGTGCAACACGGCTATTATTATCATATGCTGTGGCGCTACGAGGTCACCTAGTGATTTCTGGTGGCGTATTTGCTATATCTTCTCCAGGAAAACACTAAAGCAGTAGGATGTGATTTTATCTATTTTAGTAATTCATAAAGGAGTGCTGTCTTCTGTCTCCTTACACAATATTACCATTTTCTCAAAGTAAAAAATTATCTTTTTCGAGATTTGTCTTAGATGCCTAGACCTTTCCAAACCGAGTACAAAAGTAGTTTAATTCTCCAAAAAGCAATGAATGTTCATAAATGTAAAATTTCTTGGGAACACTTGACATTTTCTTAAAGTGCTTCAGTCCTTTTTTGATATACAAGGTCTACATAGTTGATGAATCTGATTTTGGACTAGCTATAGATTTTCAAAGAGAACAATAAAGATCTGCGTAAAATACCTCACAGCCTCACAATTTCATTTCAATCATTGGACGAAAGTGGTCTGGATTGAAAACCTGCCTATGATACTATTAAAGTATTAGAGGGGTTCTACTTGACCCGATGCAAAGTTATCTGAACTTTTTTTTATTTAATTTTTCCTTCTAATTGTATTATTTTATATTCATATTATATTATAAGTATGTTACATAATGAAAATGGAATTCAGATCCCTCATGCAAGTTTTTTTGTTGGTCTTGTGAATATATTTGCCGTTTTCTAATACTCTGAAATTGAGTTCATTCGTTTGAATTGAAATTGTTTTGGGCTCTCTATTAATTCACTATTTTTTCTTCACTCCATGTAACTTGGTCAAATGAAATATCTGTTACAGACCATACTATTGAAAATCTGACTGATATTCGATATCGTGCTGAAATCTTCAATGAGAAATATTTTCATTAGGAATGACTACATGATCAATTTTTTTTCGCGTTCCCAAATAAATGTCAATATTCACACAAATGTAGTATTTATAGTGCAGATATTGTTTTGAGTATTATAGAAAGCAAGAAAGGAGACTTTCATACTGTAATGATTCATTACCAAAAATTTTAAACCAATACAGGTACATCACATTTTGATTTTTGATATTTTAAAGTGGTATATTGTAGAACATCAGAATAATTTTTTTTCTGTGCCATGTCAAAACACCGTTTCTGCAAAAATATCCAGGGATCAATACTTTGAATGACATTAAACTAGTTAATCAAAACGGTTATTTGTTTCAAGAGTACAAAAATTACTCATATTTATGACCACTATGAAGGATCTCCAAAAACAAATTTTGTAAACGAATTATACAAATTATAAACGAAACAGATTTTACAGTTTGAAAATACGTACATGGAGTGACATCTATTATATAAGGCTTTTTGTCTGATGAAGTACACGATATTTTACTATTGCTTTCGCAACCCAAATTTATTTTTATATTCAAATTAATTCACCTACTCATAAAATATGAGGTTTTGACAATTTTGAGGTTCTTGTGGTACAATACAGAGAATACTTCATTTCTCATGAAGTTGTCATGGAAACTGTAACAATTACCTCAATAGCCCACTTTTGGTATAAAAAAAAACATGGAATATATACGTTATGTTATTGTGGTTGGATGAAAACATGTTTACCTTGATACTTTGCCATTATTTCTATTATTTCAGTAAAAACATGAAAACTGTCCGGAAAATCTAAATTTCATGTAGCTGAGAGAATGGACTTAAATGTGCCACTATATAGCTCATCTTATTGTGTGTCAACTAAAAGATTCACCAATTATTGAGTTAAATTATCAACGAATACAATTTTTGCTCGCGACTGTAACTCTATTATTATTGCAGATTTTATAGTCCTCACCAAATTTTTGTTTTGAACGCTGATGGATGAACACGGCTTTCTTGGAAGTACCTAGGTACTCAATATTATCAATTTTCTTTTTTGAAGTTTCATACTGGAATGAATAATATTAAAAGGATTGAAGTATTGTTGACGATGTTATTGAAGATATTACTGGTATCTCCAACAAATTTTGAGAATTTTTTTTAAAATCGAAAACGACTACAACCCCCTAGATTATTGGATTATATATGTTAGATTCGTGGCAGAGGAATGCTTTCAGGTGATTCATGAATATTGTAACCAAACGTCGTATCCCTCAATATGAAATATTAAATTATGTCATATGAACAAATTCAGGTCCCTAAAGATTGCGCTGTATTTTTTTTTGTTCTTTATATCTTCTGGTTTCCACGAGGAGGAAATGTCCTGTAATGTTCAGTATTTATTATAGGAATAGTAGTGTCGTAGGGGGTAGTGGTTATGTGAGTATTCACAAAAGTACCTATATCATCAGAAAATCACAGGTAAATCACAATCGATATTAATAATAATATGAAAATATAAATGAAATAAAATATCCATGGGAATTGGCATCACTATTTGAAATCAAGTATATAGATGGAACACACACAGGTCATGTTGTGGATAATAGAAAAGGGAATCAAGTGAGGCAATTCCGATGCATTCTTTGACGTTCGTTTCATATGTTCTTGATACTCATCTTACAGAATCGTGTGAACTTTAACAGCTTCATCAAGATTATACCGATGAGTTGTCTCCTCACCCTTCGTTCTCGTTCTTTCAACGACCAGCAAACCTTGAAATTATTATCTAAAATATCAGACTTAAAAGTTTGAAAGTTTTTGTCGTCCCAAAGATAAGACAGAAGAAAAAGAAAAATCGGGGATTTATGAAAGGACTGGATTTGGGTCGTATTCGAAGGGCCATGAAAGTGCGGTTAAAATAAGAGCACAGTGCTCATATCCGATTTTCTATACCAGAAAAATCGATTGTGGCCCAACATACTTTGGATCACGATCACCGATTTGATGACACAATTTTAAAAGTCTAGAAACTACCAAGTGTAAAAGTAGTATTCATACTGATAAGGGCCCTATTCCATACATATATACATCATTCAAGTTCGTAGTACATGAAGGTTTTTTCCTTTTCATAATAAATGATTAGTCATTTATTTAATTAAAAAAATTGTCATCAAATCCAAAACAAGTAGGATGAAATCAATTTAGAGCAGGTGAATTCCTAAAATTAGGTAAACAATAAGAATAGGCAATTTGATAATGAGTGCGCTGACCACTTCATGAGCAGTAGAGCAGGTAAATTCCAAAAATTGGGTGAACAATTAGATCAGACAATTTGTTGTAGGCGTTTAACCATTCCGATAAGTATTATAAATAGGATTAAGGTATAGAATTACTAGTTTCGTAAGCTATAATCTCCTGAAGATGCTAACTTTGTTGGCGAAACGCGCGTCTAGTGTAATTTGACGTTTTTTGGTGTTTGGGAAGTTTCTATTTCTTGAAACAAATTGCACTGTACAGTTTGCTGATGACACGTCCTTCGTATTTAGTTCTGCTTTATGTAAAAGGCTGTCCGATCAGGCAGGAAATGCTGTTGCAAATATGGAAAATTAAATGCAACGACCATTGTTTTCTCCCTCAGAGGAATGGATTGCAACATAAGTATTAAATCGATAAAAAAATCAGTTCACTTCCTAGGGTTGAACATAGACTCACAATTATCCTAGAATTTCCATAATGTCTTAATTATTGCTTAGCTACGGTAACTGCGGTAGATTGAATGATTTGTTGATTTTCCAAAAAAAATATTGAGGACCATGTGTTTAAAAAAATATGGAGTTGCTTATGAGCATTCATTTGCTAAATTGAGAATGTTAACGGTGATATACATATATATTTGAAATTGTGTTACTTTCAAAAAAAGATTGTCACAAGTTTCAGGAAAGAGATACTACCCGCCTTGCCTCTGGCTTCACTCTAAGACAAAATTATAACTTTATAGTTCTCAATTACAAATTAACATCTGTATCTAACGGACCTCATATCATGTCAATGGAACTATATAATAAATATTCTATGATAAAAAATGTAATCTCAACTTCAAAAATACTGTAAAAAATCTTCTCTGCAAAAATGCATTTTATTTACTAGATGAATATTCACAAACTGATTACCTACTTTGACATATTGTACTTTTTACTATTTATACTATTTTATATGTACATTAAATTTTATGACTTTATTAAACTGCAATTTAACTTAATTTTGTATTTGACGATTTCTAAACTTGTTAGAGTCTTAGGAAATGAAGTATTGTGTTGAATTGAATTGTCTGAATTTGAAATAAGCAAATATTGGCAAAAGTTTATTTGTACGATAAAGACAATAATTGAGAAATTAGGATCTTATGCAATTGTACTAACGCAAAAATATCTGCAAATGGCCAAATAATATTGTATCATATTATGATTTATTCAAGGAATTCATTTCCGGTCCAGTCAAATGTTTATTCTCACTATTTTGCAAATGACACTCATTTCAATCATGATGATGTTGACCACGCTTGCCATTCAATTACCAATTATTCGTATGCTCTCTGAAAGCTTCTAATAATGATTACTTAATAATTAATCCAGGAAAATCCCATTATTTTATTAAATTTAGACCGCGATTGCACGTGTTTTTTCATATGAATTCTTCTACATTCGAGGTGGAAAAATAACTGCTGATTTTTGTGTTTTGTTCTCATACAGACAAATAAATTGTCAAAAATTTCCTGAATATTTTAGTATCTTTCCGATTCTAATTAATAACAACAAGTTGGAATGCTTGCACTTCAAGTCACCATGGCTCTGGATTGGTCTCTAATATAGTATTTGTTGTAATCGCTATAATCTGGAAGTGTATTAATGAAAGTTGCTGATGCCAAGTCACAATATTGCATATTAAATGTTTAGCGACGAATCGGTATATTAATTCTAATGTACCAAGCAAAAATCAAAATATTGAAATGATGAATTTAATTGATAATGAAGCATTTCACAATTATTTTATCAAAAGTTATCGCAAACATGGTAGATACCTTAATTACCATGAATTGAGCAAATCACACCGTACGAAAATTACAACTTTGCTTAAATAAGTCTCCTGACTAATTTACTACTTACAACCCTCAGCTCGTGATATTCTATTTTTCCGGTTAGGTGACCTATAATGAATAAATAATCACCCGCTAACGAGTATTGGATTTGTACCAGGTGAAGAGTTTGACGTGTTACATTTATGAATTTTAATTTTATTAAGACAACAGGATGTCACTATCGCAACTTTGGTAAATATCCGTCAAAGTAAATAGTTATTAGCCCGGCGTAAACGTAGTACATCGACAGACATCAAGCAGGCAAGAGTTTAATGAATGTCATATATAAATAGTAGTTTGATTATCGTTTGAAAAGCGATCCTGGTAACGTCCTCTTGTAATAGAAACGCGTGTTTGTTTGCCATAGACTGAACTTGTGAGGGGCAGGTGACTAGCACCCCGTTTATTTATAAACGCGCGGGAGACATTCTGCAGGCTTCATATCTAAACAAGAGTGCTATCGAAACGCGTATATTTTTATACACCGTCCTCAATAAACATTTGATGTCGGTCTCCGTTCATTTCACTTATTTATTTTCATGGACGTGCAAACTTGTCTGTTATTGAAAACCCGTTGATATCTTTATTATATAAACTTTTCCTACCTCCGTCATCCAACGAAAACACAATATACAGTATCTGCTTGGCGCTGACCGATTTTCCATTTGTTTCAGCAGTCACACGGCAGCACTCTGGACCGATGGAACTTCTGCAGTCCTGAGGAGGAACCTCTGGTCCTCCAACAGTTTCTGAGGTTTGGGGAAACAAGAGCCATAACGCAGCAACTGCTCCTGGCGCAACAGGCACTTCAGGATCCCACACTGGAGCGCCTAGAGCGTCACCACTCGCATCACCCCCGCCGGGCGATGTCCCCCAACCATCGCCCTTCGCATTCAAACGTTCCCACCTCTGCGTTCCATCCTACCCGGCTACCGACGATGCCTCCACACCAGAAGCATCCGCTCAACTTCATGAAGTTGCCGACTCCGAACGGACCGATGTCCTCGAACTCGCCTCCAGGGACCATGAACACCAGCCCTTTGAACTCTTCTCCGCTGAACCGCTTACAAAACATGCAGCCATTCGACTACAGGAAGCTCGGAGCAGGTATCGCAGGGTTTCCCACTCGTGTCAGCCCTGACCAGCGGAGGATGCCAGATCACGAGTCTGTCGGACTGAACCTGAGCAGGACCACTACTATGGCATCTTGCTTACCGCCGCCCCCACCACCACCATCGTCCTTGAGCCATTCAGCTGCAGCCATGGTGGCAGCTTCTGTGAATTCATTGGCAGCTGCTAGTTTGGTAGCTTCTTCGTTTCCTGGACTCATGTCTACTAGGATGTCGACCGGCAGTAAATCTCCTTCCAGTGCGGATATCTTGAGTGGAAATAACAACAGTGAAGAAGACGACGATGGTGATGAAAACTCGCATAGTGCTCTAAATTTAAGTAGGGATAGAGACGCTCTCAGAACGCCAAGGCATTCCCGAATGTTACCTGGTAGGAAACCGTCCACGCCAACGAAGAGACAATGGGGGTCACCCAGTTTACCCCTCAACTTGGGTACACAGTTCATAAACCCGGCAACGGGAAAGAAACGGGTTCAATGCAACGTATGTTTGAAGACATTTTGTGACAAAGGTGCCCTCAAAATACATTTTTCCGCCGTACACCTACGTGAAATGCATAAATGCACGGTGGAGGGGTGCAACATGATGTTCAGTTCGAGAAGATCGCGAAACCGACACAGTGCAAATCCCAACCCGAAGCTACATTCTCCCCACCTCAGGAGAAAGATATCACCACATGATGGAAGAAGCTCGCAGTCGCATCCAATTCTCATACCGCCACAACCCGGTCTCTCGCTACCAGCTGCCGCAGCTGCTCTCAATCCTTTGAATCCCTTCGGTCCTTTCCCCCTTCTTACTCCACCACCAGATATGAAATACCATTCGCTGGCATCGATGGAATTCAAACAGTCACTAGATTTGAGCATTCAACGAATGAAAGAGAACAAACATTGTTTCCAAGACTATAATGCTATGGTACATTTCTCCAATCAACTTCAATCTGAAGAAGACGAAGATGATGATGATGGAATTGTGGTTGTAGGTGGTGATGAAGAAGATGAGCAAGTTGACAAAAAAGATGCAATAAATGGCAATTTGTTTCCTGACGAGCCAGAAGACTTCAGCATGCCCAATAAAAAACAGAAAATGTCCATTTCTGACGTTGAGGAAGATATGACCAGTAACGTAGACAGTAACGAAGATTCTTTGAGTGTTGTAGATACGCATAGCCTCAAAGATGAGCCACATATCATAATTAGTAAAAGGAAACGAAAAAATCAGAACCCAATCAGGTGTGCTATACCCACCATGATGGAAGATACTGTAAGCGACTGTGATTCCTCTAATGACGTGTTTTCCGAAAGACTAGCAGAACGCGTTAAAATCGAGCAGGAAGAAAAACCTGAACCTGCACCAGAACGAGCGCTTGTAGAAACAAAAACAGATCTGTCTCTAGAACCTAAAAAAGAGGATATTTGTGATGCGCCTCTTGATTTAGGGAAAAGGAGCCCGGATGTGAACGCTAACGAACCAGAGAAAACAATCAGCACAGAGATAAAAACTAGTATAGCTCCTCTATTCACCATAGATAAATTTAAAAAAGAAAAGCCGTTTCATGAGGTCGAGACCCACGAAGAACAGGAAGAACGTCCAGACAGCTCTGTGGAAAGCAATAAAAGTGATGAGTCTTTCGATTCGACAAATCCACTAAGGCAACTGGAGAGTCTCTCTCATGGACACTTTGGAGACTTGATGGCCAGAGGGTTGCATTTAGGTTTAGGGGCACAACCTCCACAGTTTCCGTCACTCGGTTTCATGATTGGAGGGGGACCTCCAAGTCCTGCGAGATCACAGGCATCATCTGCAGGTAGCAGCAATGACAGAGAGTCGCCAGATGAAAACAGTCAACATCAGTTGTTTGGCCACTTTGACAACGGACAGTTCATCAGCACTATGGATGTTCCTGTAGACAAAGACAATCCCAGGAGATGCACAGCCTGTGGAAAAATTTTTCAAAATCATTTCGGTGTCAAAACTCATTATCAGAATGTGCATTTGAAATTGATGCATAAATGTAATGTAGATGGTTGTAATGCCGCATTTCCATCAAAGAGAAGCAGGGATAGGCATAGTGCTAACCTGAACTTACATCGAAAACTTTTGTCGACTTCTTCCGATAAGGGTGCAGGTTTGTTTTTGGAAAAATCTCCGTTTGCTAATCTAGCTAACCCAGCGTTGCATGGCGATTTCCTTACAAGGTTGTATGCTGAAGAAGCGATGAAAGGTCATCATTTGCCCCCACCCAATCTGGATCAACTTATGCTCAATGGTGATCGAATACCGCATCCACCTTTGCTATTGCCTCCCCTTGGCGGTCTTCCTTTTCCTTTGGGAAACTTCAACCACTTCAGCCAGTTTAATGGAGCGTCTATTCCTACCGTGCACAAAGAACGATCTTCAACTTCCAGTTCACCAATATCTGGTTCTCCTCCCCCTTCTACTATTTCTCCTCTGCCCACAAAATACATTCATTGTGTAGAAGAGGATCTTCCTACTCCCGATAAGGAAGGAAATCTTCCTTGTAGGCTTTGCAGAACTGCGTTCAGCAGTACTTCGCAATTGAAAGAACACTGTGAAAAACATCACATATCAGAGATGTTCAAGTGCACTGTTATGGGTTGTCCAAAAGTGTTTGTTTCCCGAACGAGGAGGAATATTCATTCAGAAAATGAGTCTCTTCATGCGAATTCCTCATCGAAGCAGGCGGATGTATCGTGACCTTCAAAGCAACTAGACTTTAGCGCAATACCATTGTGGTGGTGATTTGATGGAGTACTTATCAAATAATTTGATATATGTGATTATAGAATAGTTATTAATTTTCCTGAAAGCCAGTTTCTGTATTCCTATTTATTACGAGAGTCCTGCACCACTTTTTGGGTTATATTTTTTTAATTTTGTATTATACTTAGCCAGTCTGGAAAATACTCAGTTTGTATATATGAAATAGCTTTAGTGATCTCTTCAAGTTGTGATTTTTTTTTGCGGATATGCTATAAACGTAAATATACAATTAATTGCTCATTTTTATAATAGAATCCGTTGAATATAGAAATTCTGCAGAAATGAATGACTGTATTGTACCAAAATATACTCCATTTCTCTTTTCTGTCAAGTTGAAATACATGTTGCTTGAACCGTTACTGAAATCGTTATATAACAGTTGATGTATTCTCCATTATATTCACTATTGGTGATCCAAGTTAGTAATCTCAAAAATGTATATTTAATGTGCAATAACTTTGTATATAAGCTATATTGCTTGTAAATGTATAGATGTATATATAACAACCATGTTACAATTGATGGATATGGAATTGTTCATCGTGGTTTTCGAAAGCCCTGAATGTATACGAGAAAGTCCTATAATCAATCTGATAAAAACCTTTTATTTTCTATTGCAGTTCCAAGACATTGTTTAAAAGTACCGATAACTACTTAGTTGAAATTAGGTCCACTCTTTATTTATTTCCAACCCAAGCACTCCTGTTATGTAAATTTGTTATTGCATATTCAAATTCCTTGTGTACAGTTAAACAAAAACATGTATTGCCTTTGGGCTCATTAAAACCTTATAGCTGTCGTAACTTTTTTGTTTCATTTCGTACACCACAGCTCTAATTTCACAGTAATTCGAGCATTGTGAAACTCAAGTAATGTTCTTCATGAGATTTAATTTTTTCGACGAAGTAGACTCTGTTTTCAAACTAATCTGTTTATAAAATGTTGAAAATGCTCTGAAAATGGACTAATGCCTTTAATATCAAAGGAAACATTAAGTTCTACTACTGTTATCCTATTCTTTGAACATTCAGAGCACTTCATTCAATAATAAACATGGAGGGATGAAAATTTAATCAACTCAAAGATATGTATAAAGTTTCATTTACGAAAGATAAAAGTTGAAGGTTCTGAGAAGTAGGCCAAAAATGTTGGTTACTGAAACTAACTTTAAAAATAGGTACTGTACTGCTTAAGTGAAAGTGGTACCTCACAAACTGAAAGACTGGCGCTACTATCCGCATACAAAATGTTGCCATGCAAGGGATTCGTTGTCCCTAACTTTCAAGGTTTATTTTTCATTAGTATTAGATGAAAAAATTTGAACGTGTCGGTGAAGATCTAATCTATGTTCCGTTCCATCTTAATTTTTCGAAATTTGATTTGGTTCTTTTCCAAAAAAAATGGTTAAATCATCAAAAAACATTGGTTTTTGCGATTTTTTTCAAAAAAAACTAAATCAAATTTTGAAAAAGTGAGAAAAAAGGAACGTAGATAACATCTTTACCAATATTTACTTATTTTTAAATTCACTCAAAGTGAAAAATGAACCAAAAAAGTTAGGGACCACCAAGCCCTTGCATACACTGTTTTATAGTCTAGTACAACTTCCTCTCAAACATTTTTTTGAAACCCAATGATTCCTCACAATAAAAGCTATACAACTGTTTGTAAAAACGATAAGAAAAGCATTCAACAAGCTGTAGTTACAGATGAATACTTCATCTAATTCCAGATTGTTTGGTTCCTTTTAGTCAACGATGAAATGTGATCAGGAGAAAAAATCAAAAATTCACCAATATTTCTCTCAATATTTGATGAATGATTGCATTGTCGCTAATCCCTATTGTCCAGTAAGTTGTTCTAGTAGGTTCATTTACTTTGATAGAGCGATTACTCAATATTATAGAACAAAGCAGTGAGGAGAAAATTATGTAGGAATAGCAAAATCTCCCAAACATAATTTCGACGTAATTAATAAAATAATGTGACATGCTCTGGAAATACTCATTTGAGAATATTTGAACCTATGAGAAACACAAATAGTAGTGTTGAAAAGATCGGAAAAATATTTGTTGAAAACTATTTTTCAAACACGTTACAAACACGAGTAAATTCATAATCTGAATAAAACTTTCTTGGAATTCTTTGTATCTATATTAGATAATTTTCGGCAGATAAAGAAAGCACGTTTCAAGTATTATGTTTATCAATATCTTTGAATTAATATTTTCACTGAAACAATTTATCCAAGATATTGTATTAACTCAACATTTTTGTTTCTTTAAATATCCCGAGAATTTTCCAAATATATCTGAATAGGTAAATATTTATATTATCGAACAAGACACATTACTAGACATTCATTAACAACTGTCTGGTTTTGTTCATATTCTCTTTCATTTGTATTGTGACAAAAGGATATATTTCAAAGAGTGACAAGCGTTCACTGCCAAAAACCGGCCTACCCATTATACTTTCCTACAAAAAAGTGGTTCATATGGCCTCTTGAGTTGATTCGTAGATTTCCATAAGTAGTTTGTTTTGATGTTGCATGGGATTTTCAAAGATCCCTTCGTCATCCGATATCATTCTCAGAAATAATTCTTTCAGCAGATCGAAACCACTGTTTTGAAAGGTTGTAGAAAACATTGTTAATGGATTCAACTCAATGTGAGCATATTTGTGTCACTTTCACAGTCATTGGTAACATTAATTGATTAGTGATTAGGGAAGCTTCTTTGAAGGCCGTTTTGAAATTCAGTTGTATCAACTGTGTGTATAGGGTAACCAATTTTTTTTTTTGAGAATGGACCTATTTATTTTTGATGTTTGCGACTTTTTTGTTTCATTCACTAGTTTTATTTGCCCTTTTTGTGGTTTATTTTTTAAGCACTCTTATTTTTCACAATTCTAATTATGGTCATCATATCAAAAAACACCGCGAAGATGTCAACAAGATGGATGGACTTTCAAACTTAATGGAAATCACGGTTGAACTATTGCCGCTCAAAAAAGTGCCAAGCTTGTGGCCACACGCAAAGGTACTGAAAAAATCAAAAATCAAGGAAATCTATACAAGTGCACAAGGACAAATGAATGAATTGGCCCCGATAAGTAACTGTGTTTACAAGATTGTTGTCTAGAAAAAATCATTTGATTTTTGTAATTAACTTTTTGTCATCCGAAATTGTCTATTTGAAAAAATTATTTTAAAATATTCAAATAATATTTTTCTTTTATCAAGAACAGAATAGGAACAAAATTTTCGACAAATCCATTTGTCTTCATCTAGGCTAAAAAATACAATCGTTTTAGATTGGCATATCGAATCTACCCTAGAAAGTATATCAATTATTTTTCTCACCATCCATATAAAACAAAAATAAATTTCATTTCGGGAATGAAGAATAGAATTCATGAAATAGTACACCTATCTCTTTTAGATCAACATTTAAAAGAATTCTACGAAATATTGAGAGACAATTCTTATCATCGTAGCTTCCTCAATAAATTATTATTTAACACATTTATTAATGAAACTGGGAATACAGATACTACTGTACCAAATTCCAGTAACAAAATTATCAATGCATTCAAAAGTGAATTCAATGTTAAAATATCACAAAGAAAAATCCTTACAATAAATATATTAAATACAAATTTGAAATACAGATAATTTGCACCGATGAAAAGCAATATAGTTTATTGTATACCTTGCATTCCTTGCAACAAAAACTACAGTGGACAAACGAGTCAAACTTTGAAATCCCGAATTGCTGGTCATAACAGTGACTGTGGACTTCAGAAACTTCCTTGCACAATCTCTGATCATGTAGTTAACCAAGATCACATAATGAATTATGATAATATAATGAAATAATTTAATGAAATTACGATAATCAAGAACAAAATTTGACAAAAATACTTTCTAAGAAATTGTTGCAATTGTTAATAATGATAATATGAATAAGAGATCTGACATTGACCAACTTAGTAAAATTCATTCATTTCTACTTGATAAAGACAAATAAATTTGTCGAAAGCTTGAAAAAGTAAAGAAGAGTTCCCTTCTTGACCTGACTGAATACCCGCTAATTCCACAAAAATAACACTTTTTTTTAAGAAAAAAGTGTCCCTTCGAGGGAAACTGATAGGCAAATTTATAGTACCTACGCAATAACTTATCGGGGCCAACTGATTCAATTTTTCCTTCTACAAATTTTTAAGATTTCTATGATTTCATATTTTTTCATTGTCATACTGTGAAATCCCCAAAAAAAACCAATATCAAGAAACGAATTTCTTCCACAAAATCAAAAATTCATTCAGTACTGTGAAGTATTTAACAGCCGAGCAAAACCCAAAAATACATAACCCAACGGTGTGCATTGTGGAGAAGGACAACCAGCTTGCTATCAAGGGTGCCTAATGGCCAGAGAAATACAAAAAAATCAAGAGTAGACAAACCCAGTTACCTAATCTGCCGCAACACCAGTCCAATCGAAAGCTGTTTTGAAAACACCAAAACAAAATACTACGTATACGTACACTACTAAGTCCCACAAAGAAGCAGTAGCGAATAAGACAAAACGAGTAACAAGAAAACAACAAATTTCAACCATTGATTCCACCATCCAACAAATCTTGGAAGACTTGGAAGAAACTTATCATAATGGACGAACGTATCTTCAAATGGGTTATCAACTAATTGATTGGGATGGCAATGGACTACTGCAATACCAACAAGACTAACAAAACATTAATGTATATCTCATTGCTGAAACTAACTCATTGAATTCAGAGGAATGCATTGAAGGCGCAGTAATTATTACTGCGTCTTAAAATAATGAATAAATACAGTCCTCATCAAACGAAAACTTAAGAAGTTAATATCACGGCATTATATTTGCTACTAAGGCACGATATCAAAAAAAAAGTTTATCGACTTTCTAAATAGTCTAAATAGCCCAGGATGTAGATTCACAGCAGGAGGTGGCTTTAATGTGAAGCACACTCGTTGGAGATCCAGACTTATAAAACCAAAACGAGAAAGAACTATTTAGTATAATTCAATCAATTAAATTGCGATACGGTTGCAGCTGGTAAACCTACCTTACTGGCTCACAGATCCAAACAGAGAGCCTGATCTCATAGAATTATTCGTGATTAGAAATATCAAAATAAAATCTTCGAGACTTGAATGATCCAGTACTAAAAAAAGTTCCCGTTGGACCCACCACGCCAAAGGAACTATCAAATGGAATCAAAACCAAGATTGATCCAAACAGAACTAGGATCAGACAATCAGCAAGTTTGCCACATCATGGACAGCGCCTCTCAGACCATGTGACGCCTCTCAGACCATGTGAACGCTGACACCATTCAGCTCTTCGTTAACTCCAACTTAGCCCTATGAGTGAGTTGAATTTGTGTCAGAGAAAAGCAGAGTAAAGTACGTTAAAGAAAGCTTTAGTGATAGAGTCTAAGGAACTAATAGTGTGGGACTTAGTTTCGATTTTTATTTTTGAGTAACAGATTGAGTAGGGAATAAATTGCTTAATAAAACATCATAATGATAATGAAGAAATTGATAACCTGGTTTTTCTACTCTAGTTTATTATTTTAGTGTTTACAACTGAAAATAAAACTCGTCAGAATAATCTTTCATGATTGTTTCAATCATCGTCTTCATCATCATCATCGCTCGTATTTTCGTCAGTTGAATCGCTGCCGTTAGGATGTTCGTCTTCTTCATCGATTAGAATCATCTTACTTTCTTTTTTATCTGTCATTTTGATATTATTACTACTCACATTTTGATATTATAAATGTTTATGTAAACATTTTTCTAAATATAGGTAACGTATTGGTCCGTTTTGACTGCTTTATTAGCGTGGTAGTAAAATACTAGCATCGTGATTTTGGAGACTTTTCCTGCAATGTCTCAATTACTGTGGGGGGTTTATAAGTTGCCCAGAATATTTCTAATAGTGAACAATTTATAACACTTACTTTCTTGTACCAGCTGTTGTGATTGTACAAGACCAGCGTAACCCTTTTGATACTGGGTTTATTTTCTCGACAGTTTGGATTTTTTGTTGCTTTTTCTAAAGAACGTCGGATTGTGGTCAAAGCCAGAACGAGCATGGAACGATGATAAACTTGAACATAATGAAGAACCTATTTTTCATATAAGTAAACTATATTCCTACAGCGTTTATGATTGCACCCTCCAAGTTTTATGTAAATATTTAGAGTCTCCTCAATGAAAATAGATGTTAAAATAGGAGTTTCTTCGGCAAACATTGGACAGAAAATAATCCAACAGCCCCTACGACTGCCGAATCACCACTGCACAACACCTGGTTCTTGTAGAAATATAATTCTTCTAAAATGTTGCAGAAATTTTCAAAAATAATAACGGAAAAATCCATTAAACTAGTGAAAAAAACATTGAAGGCTAGATGGAGAGCACTTTGACGTGGAAAATTGCTGCAAAAACTCGCGAAAATGAAATTTGAAAATCCCTTGAAAATTGTGAAAAATATCGGACCGCCGCAATATACTAACCTCTGTACCCCTGGAGCACCTATTAATAAAAATAATTGAACAAACTCTAACGTTGAAAAGTTCGAAATAAAATAATCGTTATTTTTTTATTATAAACTAGTGAAATAAAACGTAAAAAATTGAAGTTTTGGATTTTTATTTTTAGTGTAGTGACGATTTCTGTTATATGCCTTTAGTGTTTATTTTCAATTCAGAGATAGAAATGTTACAAAAAATAAAATGATAAATACAGGTCCGTTAGTGATTATGATTTCTGAAAAACCAATTGTCTTCTTTCTAATTCAATAACCGCATGACGAAGGGAAGAAATAAATGCCTTGAGAAAGTAATCCATTTAGTTATATATTTTCAAATAACGTCAGAAAAAATTATTTTAATGAAATACAATTTTTAAGATTATTTTTTCTGTAAATCATGATCAACTACGAAATATAAAATGGTGTACTAGTCTATCATGTGGATACACACTTGTAAAATTTTAGACCAATCCCTCCTGATTTATAACATTTTTTTGTTCGCCAACCTCCGAAGAAACGCCGCAGAAAAAGAACACCTACGTTTCGATGACACACCACGTCCTATTCTACTATCTTCTAGTGCCAAAATCGATTATGTCCTATTTTCTGCGATTGTTCGTGATTGAACATCACAACCGTTGTTTAAATTGTTGTTTAAAATTGTTTTTTCCGTTAACCAGCTGTCGTCCCCTTACGAACGGCAGCCCTCAAAAGTCGAAACTTGTGCGAGCCAAGGATTAACGAGGTCTTACCTTTTAACGTGCGATTCCTAGCACGATCCGAGGAGAATATGGAAGGGAGGTCCGTTTGGTCACCCATCCAAACCATGGCCTCGCATAGCGTTGCTTGGCTTCAGATATCGATGAACCGACGCTCTCCGTTCGAGCTATCCCCGCGGACCGTATTCCCCAGCAAACCAGAGTTTATCCCTGGGAAGTTGCGAATAATTAACAACAGGAATACAACTTCCAATGCGATGTTCAAAAAACTGTACCCAGTAATTCCTGGCGACTTTCGAATGTCCGCGACACTGAAGATCCCACGTAAATCCATGAAACGTTACAACAAACCATTTTTTAGAAGTTCAACGGAATGTTAAAAAATATCCACTTTGTGAGTTCCTGTATCTTACTGAAACTAATATTATTTTGCATTACACTTCCATGTTCGACGGAATTTCTTTGTATGACATTTATGCGAGTTCACTCAAGGAATGCTGTGGGAAGTTACAGTGATAACATATTTATGTCTGCATTGTAAAATTCCATAGAAATTCCAAATTGATATACTTTTCACTCTTGTGATTCTTCCAGCTTCGATCATTGATGCACTTAATTGTCTGCTTATATGAACACCCTCACATAAAGGAATATGTTTGATCAGATATGTTCCTATATAAGTGAGTGTCTTGATATAAGAAAGGCAGGTGTGTCAATTTCCAATATGTAAAGAATGTCGATATATCAAATGAAAACCATACTCAGCATGAAAAACGTATATTTTGCATAAAAACAATACTCACAAAAATAAAATCAAAAATACAAATAAATCAAATTTTTATTCTATAACAAATAAACAACAAATTCTTATAAAAAAAAATTAATTAAATTCTTATACTGTGTCACACATAAAATACGCACCATATGAATATTCCATTTAATAATGGATATATATGTAACTGAATTTTGAGATTTTGCAGTTAGTTTTTGTTTGAGAACCAAGTGTGGATGGAAATTCAGAATTTTTTATGGATGCCAGAACCACATTAAATATTTCCAGAAAATGATTGTATCGACCTGTAGCTTGAAAAAAAAGCAATAATTCTCTTTACTTGATGAGAAGTTCTCCTAGTTCGTCAAATTCAATGTAATGCAGTTGAATCCAAAAAAGTTTTACATCAAATTAGAAAGACTAGAACTTTGCATCAAGAAAGAGAAATTTCTGGAGTTCAGCTTATTCTTTCTTCGGCTATAGAGACCAATAAAATAATTTTCTGACCCAGACATATTGCATGTAGGTCTCGCATCCATCAAAATAGCGGAGTTCGAGTTTTGTCAATCGGCAGAGAGGAAAAATTTGAAAAAAAACAAAATTGACTTTCATTGTCTAAAAAAGAAGAAAGAAAAATTCAATTCTCTGCAATTTTTAATCTCGCCGTTTCAGTCGTTATCAAGTGTATAATGCGTTATACACTTAAATCTACAGTCGTTATCAAGTGTATAATGTGTTATACACTTGATAATGACTGAAAATATTAACAGTTAAAATGTCGTGATTAAAAATTGCAGAGAATTGAATTTTTCTTTGTTCTTTTTTAGACAATGGAAGTCCAGAATAACCTTACTCAAAGTGAAACATTGTCAACAACTTTCAAACAAACGTTGAACAACTCTTTCCTCGACATTTTTCAAATGTCTCGAATACATCTGAGGGTTCCGCTTAGGGGTGCAACAGGTTGACGGATATAAAAAATTCAACAAATAAATAAATATATAACATTCAACAATATAACGACCACTAATCTGCACCTGTAAGGAATGCACTATTTTCAGGGACACCCTATATAAATTATACTCATGAAGATTCAATGGAGAAGCATAAATGTTAACTGGCGAAGATAAATATGTATATAAATTATTGTTATAATCGAGTCATACGCGGTGAAAAACTATAAAACCGTGAAATTTTGATAATCAACACCGATTTTAATAAAAATTTGGATTTGAGCTATACTGACTCTTTCCTTCAAAATGTACCCTGTGCCGAACCGGGCTCTTTATTTTTAAGGGGTGAAAAATACCCCTTGTTACTAAAAATTAAAAAAACGTTAATTTTAGCATATATTTCGTTAAAGTGACGTTTAAATTAATCATTTGTAGACTATTTGACATTTTCGAACGAGTTTGTATTAAAGATGTTTATTAAAATTTGAAACTATTGAAAATTGCGTCATTAAATTTGAATACTTATAGAATGAAATTATTACTTGCCAAAATGCTGCAACCCTTAGAAAACACCCTCTGGGAATATGAATTATTAAACAATAATTCTTTTTTAATTTTTTTTTTATAATTAGAGATGATCTTAAACTGCGTTCATATTGAATTGAGAATGAACCAATAATGATATAGAATAGATTTTTTCAACCCTTATTTTTGACCAGGGCTGAGTTCAAAGCGGTTAGGTAAGCCACAACTAGTGCATGAATGCAAACTTGGAACCGCCATACCTCCTTTAATTTTTACTATACAAAAAATAAAAAAACAGCATTTTCTGTAAAAAAAAAACCTACGAATAATTTTGATTTTTTTTTCATATTATGGATACTTTTTGGTTTATTTAAGAAAAACACTTTTTTTCAAAATTATGAAAATGTCGTTTTCAATTTAATCAATTATTTTTTCTAAACTTTCTAAGCATTCCAAATCGGTCAAATCACATGGATCCTATCAATTATACCTGATAGACCGGGGGATAGTGACAGATTTTGGGACACGATTTAACTCAGTATGCCTTTTTTACGACAGTATTGTCCGTATATCCTCATGATAATAATGCATGAATCAAAGAGTCGTCGTAGGTTCTTCATATTAAAATATAATAATAATAATTTTAATTATTATTATTATTCGGGTACGATTTTAATCAGACTGCCATGTGTTTCGTGATGAAATAATAAAACTAAAATACTCGAAAAACGATTGGCAGGCCGTTAGGTTGGGTCCGAATGGCTGGTATGGTCACGTGAAATTGTATTTGGAAAAAGGAATTCTCCGCCCATCCTGATGGTGTGCCAATGGTTTTTTCGAGTATTTTACGTCTATTACTTTATTACAAAACACATGGCAACCTGATTGGAATCGTACCAAAACACATAATTTTTCGAAAATATTATTATTATTTTTCAATATGGAGAACCTACGACGACTCTTTGATTCATGCATTATTATCACGAGGATATACGGACAGTACTGCCCTCCAAAAGGCATACTGAGTCCCAAAATCTGTCACTATCTCCCGGTCTATGAGTAAAGTTAATTGCAAGTCGGGAGCCATTAATTTCTATTAGGGTTGTAATGACGAGGGTTTAATTGTCACTTCAAAAAAACAGGCAGTGACTTTGTTTTGTTCATAAGTCTGTCAATTCTTTTGCAAAAGACTTTTATCATAACTCACTTGGAAGGTTTTTTACTGTACTTCAAAAAATGTCTCTTGAGTTTTCCCCAAAAATTTCACCTAATTAATGTTATTTGAGATTGAAGGTTCTCAATTTCGGGGTTCTGCGAAAATAACCAAATCATTCAAATAGCAATAACTCTGTCGTTATTGGGTTTACATACACACGAATCTCTTTGTTTTTTTATCAGCTAAAATTGTGTTTGAAATGATTTTTTTAGATAAAATTATTGTTTTGAAGTTATTCATGGAAAACGGTTAAAAACGTGGGATGAGTTTTAATGTAAAAAGTTTCAATCGATAATAACTCGGAAAGTATCAACTTTACAAAAAAACTTTATTGAACAAAAGTTGCTTATAATTGGTCAATCTATCGACTTCGCAGTTATTTGGATTGAAAAAATTTCATATCCTAGATGGGGTTATTTTCACCCCCAGGGCAAAAGCCCGCTTCGGCGTAAGGGGTACATTTCATAAAAGGTTATAATTGCTTTCTAAATCCAAATTTTCAATGAAATCTACATTGATTCTCAAAATTCCACGGGAAAATGGCTGTTGACTGGGCTATAACGCAAGAACCGATTATATAAAATGGTTCGCAATGTATCTCTTATTCAAATATCACCGGAAATAATAGTTTTCAATACAAAATTTATAGGACATCATCACATTAACGCAAGTTTGTACCAATTTAACCGATGGTGGGTATCGAATTTAAATTTCCCTGTATGTATATGAATATTATTTCCGATGACTGTTTCCCCTGCCAAAACTTTCAGCACAATTTGAAATGGCGCCGTCACGCCTTTCAGCAATTATCTGATTTATTAGAGAGTCTATTCTCGACTTCATAACAATAATGGTTTCAGTTTCAGATAATTTCAAATGGAACAAAACCTCTTTTCCGGTGGTCAATAAATGCATTCACGACTGTGGGTGTCAACACCAAATATCAGAAAGTTCAGGAAAAAATATTGGAACTGAAAGAAAAGAAGAAGAAATTTGTTTTTTTTGGGACACGTTCGGTGAGTCACCAGGCTGACGTTGGACGGCTGGGAAGGCAGGTACTCGTCGGGACAACATCGATAAAACTGACAAAATGGTTAATGCTTTCGCGGCCGAAGTTTTCAGTGTCACAATTTTCACTCGGGTTTGAAGGCCGTCGTTTTTTTGGAATTTCTTCCTAACGTGTCGCTAGTGTCTTCAGAGGCTTATGCATCATGAATAATCTCAGATGACTGGAGATTCCGTCTGCGGAGATTGTATTTATTCTGACTTAGGTAGTCTTGTACGTTAATTACCGTATCTGGATTTGGTACATTCTCACTAACCCTAATTGACCCATTTCTACCTTTCGGCTTAATGTCGTTGATATCCTTTGTTATTTCAGAATTGCTTATTACCGTAACTGGGTTAGGCATATTTTCGATAACATTAATTGACACCTTTTTGCCTGCAGTCTTAATATCGTGGAATTCCATATTCGGTTGAGGCTCACAGCTTCTTTTCTGTTGAAATTCTCCTTGTGTTTGTGGATCTCTATTGCCTCCCGTACAAGTCGGCTATGGTATCCCTGGTTGGGAGCAAGAAGTTTTACGTCCTCAAACAGAATCTTGTGGTTTCCTTCACTGAGTGCGTGTTCTGCCACTGCCGACTTGTCCGTTTGGCCTAATCTGCAGTTCCTCTGATGTTCCTTCAGCCTTGTTCCCATAGATCTTTTTGTGGTTCCGATGTATACCTTTCTGCAAGTAGTATGCGATATACCCCCGCTGCAGATAGTGGGTCTCTTTTGTCTTTTGCCGACCTAAGGCTTTGTTGTATTTTTTTGGTGGGTTCTGTCTGTGACCTTAGGACTATGTGGAAGACACGCACGTGCAACTATCTGAGCCTCCTCCCTACTTTGTCTCATGGAAATTCTCGGTCTCATGGCTCTTTTGACTTCGGGTGCACTCCGTTTTATCTCAAGTTGTTTGGAGATGTTCTAGTTCATCCTGTAGATGCTCAGGTTCACATATTCTCCGAGCACGTTCCGCTTCTGACTAGGATGGTGGTTTGATAGAGCATGCAGATACCTATCCGTGTGCCTAGGTTTTCGGTATACTTTGTGGGTCAGTCTTGTGCCACATCTTTCGATTAGTACATCTAGAAATGCTATCCACTGTTCCTGTTCAGTCTCCATGGTGAAGTTAATGCTGAGGTGTTGACCATTTAGATGTTCTAGGAAACGGTTCAGTGTGTCCCTTCCGTGTCTTCAAATGACGAAGGTGTCACCCACGTAACGTAGTCACATGGTCGGTTTTAAATCGAAAGCACCAATTGCTTTCTCTTCAAAATGTTCCATAGCCACCTTCTTTATGGAACATTTTGAAGAGAAAGCAGTTGATGCTTTTGATAGTTGATGCTCAGATAGTTGCACGTGCGTATGTTCCACATAGTCCCAAGGTTACAGACAGAATTGGAAAACTCTTGGTGCAACACAACATAAAAACGGTCTTCAAACCCACCAAGAAATTACAAAGAAGCCTTAGGTCGGCAAAAGACAAAAGAGACCCACCCTCTGCAGCGGGGGTATATCGCATACCGTGCACTTGCGGAAAGGTATACATCGGAACCACAAAAAGATCGATGGGAACAAGGCTGAAGGAACATCAGAGGAGCTGCAGATTAGGCCAAACGGACAAGTCGGCAGTGGCAGTACACGCGCTCAGTGAAGGAAACCAGAAGATTCTGTTTCAGGACGTAAAACTTCTTGCCCCAAACAGGGATACCATAGCGGACTTGTACGGGAGGCAATAGAGGTCCACAAACACACGGAGAATTTCAACAGAAAAGAAGAAGCTGTGAACCTCAACCGAATATGGAATCCCATTCTTAGAAGTTCCAAAATAACAAAAGAAAACTACGACATTAAGACAGCAGGCAAAAAGGTGTCAATTAATGTTATCGAAAATATTACTAACCCAGTTACGGTAATAAGTAAAACTGAAATAACAAAGGATATCAACGACATTAAGGCGGCAGGTAGAAAGGGGTCAATTAGGGTTAGTGAAATGTATCAAATCCAGATACGGTAGTTAACGCACAAGACTACCTAAGTCAAAATAAATACATTCTCTGCTGACGGAATCTCTAGTCATCTGAGATCATTCATGATATATAAGCCTCTGAAGAAGATAGCCACTCGCGCTAGCGAAACGTTGGGATGAGAAATTCCAAGAAACGACGGCCTTAAACCCGAGTGAAAATTGTGACATCGATAAAACTGCTAAGGATCGATCAGCTGATGATATTCAAGGAAAGCAACAGCCATGAAAGAATCTGTAAGAGAAATGCAGCCTATCAATTGTTTTGTGGTTTCCAAAATATGTACATGAGCGAGTTTTGAGCAAAGTATTCTTGAACTGCTCTTTTTTAAATGGTCGGAACTTGAGTGAGCCAAGGATTGACGAGGTCTTTTTGCTTTACGTGCGATTCCTAACACGATCCGAGGAGAATCTCGAAAGGAGGTCCGTTGGTCACCCATCCAAAGCCCTACTACGCCTAGCGTTGCTTGACTTCGGATATCGGTGACCCGGTGCTCTCCGTTCGAGCTATCGTTCCGAATCTATTTTTTTTAATTGTAATGAGCTGACGTGAAGAGTGTCACCAAGCATTGTGAGATCTGCATTGACTTACACTGAGTTATTAGAACCTCATTCTAGAATTTTCTCCCATTCCATGGGTGTACCGTTTCCTCCATAGTTAATTCAGATTTAATGGGCTTTTACAAATGATAATGAATAATAATAAACATTTAGCATTTTTCTAGAATGAAAATTATTTTCATCTGGTTGCCTCAGCTGTCTAGATGTCGGCCGAAAGGAACTCGCACCAAATACATGGGTTAGGTTAGGTTAGGTTTGAACGTGAGTGGGCCCGTATCAGGCCCTCCACTGCGGCCAATGGCCTATTGTGGCTCACCCTATGGTTATATTTCTCCCAGTATATCCAATCTCTTGACCAAATTGAGGAATACATTGGAAGAACAATTTACCAGGTTTTCTGGCCTTACTGTCGTATCGCCAAATATTGAGAATTTGGTTCTGGCCGCTGCAGGGCATGTACACAGAATGTTTTCAGCCGTTTCATCATCCTCCATGCATAGCCGGCACTCTGCATCTTGTGCAAGTCCGATTTTATGCATGTGATGTTTGAGTTTGCAGTGGCCAGTAAGCAAACCTACATGGCCAATTTTGATAATTTTTTGGGATATTGTAGTAAAAGTCATAGTAAGGTTCACTTATCCAAAAGTATTATTTATTATTTCATATTTATTTAGTAACAAAATAATAGCATTGCTGGTTTGAAGAAAGTCGAATGACATGTCAGTCAGTAGGTCGTTAATATAGAAGAAGCCACCTATTATACAGGGTGGGTCAAAAATAGCGACCGTTTAGCTTATTTTGCTAATCTTTATCAACGTTCCCATTAGTGAGACTGAGAATTTTTCATTAGGAAAATCCCTTTTGGGATTCTTTTATTATGACAAAAAGATTTTCTCTAAAAGTTTCGACATTTTACAACACAGTAATTTTTTTGAAATGTTTGATTTTTATTCTACATATTTTTAACAATAGCCACAAAAACAGCCTTTTTGAGTGATTAAATCCGCTTTGGAGACAAAACTACTTGAGGAAGACTTATAGTAATTGCTTGGTGTGATTAGCTTATTTTATAGGGGGGATGTTTACAAATATTAGTTGAAATCGGTTTTGAACGTGATATACAGTGTCCCCCAAAATGTTGGAACCATATGGGAAACTTTTTATTATTCACAAAAGTTAGTGCATTCAATTAAATTACGTACGCGCATATCGGTTATTGCCAGTGGCGTCCGGCTAAGCGGGAAACGGCCGATATTGTAAATTCACCATTGAGGAGTAAAGTGACATTAATATGCAGAATATCGAAAAATGTAATCGAAAGAAGTTGTTTGCAATTGAATGGTATTTCCAGTTATCTAGTTTAGTCTACCAATTACTGATTTTAATAACTACTTAGATAGTTATTTGTCTCAATTTTTTATGGGAATTATCCACAATTATTCTTGATTAGTAAGTTACTGAATTAGCATGAATTACCAAAGCAATTACCTGAACTAACAAAATCTTGAATATGAGTCAAAAAACAGTATTGGAAAGATAATTAAATAATACCAGGATCCGTTAAAAAATAAAAATTGGTAATTGGTAGACTAAACTGGATAACTGAAAATATCATTCAACTGCAAACAACTTTTTTCAATAACATTTTTCGATATACTGCATATTAATGTCACTTTACTCAATAGTGCATTTAGAATATCGCCCGTTTCCCGCTTAGCCGGACGCCACTGGCAATAACCGATATGCGCGTACTCAGTCTAATTGAATGCACCAAATTTTATGAAGAATACAATTTTCTGAGAAACTATTAATAAAAAAGTTTCCCATATTCCCAACATTTTGGCGGACACTGTATATTATGTTTGTTACACTGTATATGTTTGCTAATTATTTTTGAATGGATCTGCCAATTTGAATCATATTTTTCAGTCATCCTTCAAAGTAAATTACCCCAAACTCGGGTAAGTTTCATCTAGATATTCCACACGAGGAAAATAATAATATTAATAATAATAATGTATTTTTCACGAATATAACAAACAAATCAAAAGTGAACATTGAACGTTGAAAGTAAACATGAATGAATCGATAAATCTTGATCTAGGTCATAATTTGTGTGTCGGGTAAAATGTGATATTTGAGTGGTTTAGAAGGATTTGATTTTCACTTTTAGAACTTCAGTTCGAGTTGGTCACTGAACATTTTTCTGTCTGTATTAGTGAGCCAATGTTTCACTTGAAGTTTGAATGTGATATAATTTTTAATACATTTCAGTTCAGTTCATATCATCAACATATTCTTTGATGAAGGAAACTTGAAAGAATAATTTATCCATTCATCTATTCGATGGAGATACTTGTTGATTATTCGTGCTCTTCCATTCGAGCTAACCTTTTACATTTTGTATAGTGCTGTTTTTGAAGTTGAATTGTAATATAATTCATGAATAAACCCTATTTTTACATATAATTTTACATTGAGCTGGAGAAAATTTGTTTCGCATATAGTTATAATGAAAATTGCACCACTGTTATATGGTAATGTCACAGATGAAATTCCAAGAGAAGAGATGTTTCTGAGAGGAAGAGTTCACAACTAGAAGGGCCAGCCATGAAATAGCAATTTATTGATGCCAAACACTTTCAAAAGCCTTGGATACATTCAATGCCAGGGTCAAAGACTCGTATTTTTCGATGGATAGCTGCCATGCATATCTGAGACGTAAACAAGCATGTCACTAGTTTATTTATGCCACAGACACCTTACACCTATAAAGAAATCTCTTTGTTCATTTAGAATTTCCCCATCTTTTGTGAAGTCAGCCGATATATTTTGTCAAAATATGTTGTAACTCGAGAATTGGTTGTAATAAAATGAAAATAGCCATCAAAGAATTGTCTTTCAGTAGGCTGATTTCAGAAACCAGTGAGATAATAACAATAATAACCGATATAATAGTAGCGTGTCTCCATAACAGAAGAGTACTGGATGGAGCCTGTGAAATCATCAGGAGTTTAGATCCCATTTTTGGCAACTATGAAATATCAGGGATTGATATACTTTTG
This sequence comes from Chrysolina oricalcia, assembly GCA_944452925.2. Classification (NCBI taxonomy): domain Eukaryota; kingdom Metazoa; phylum Arthropoda; class Insecta; order Coleoptera; family Chrysomelidae; genus Chrysolina; species Chrysolina oricalcia. The sequence goes on along the minus strand of OX101809.2, from coordinate 19,214,684 downwards.
AGATGTTCTGCAACCACTTAATCATCCAGAGTAATTATGACATAGTCTTCTGGAGTTAAATACTCCGGAAGCAAAATTCCCTCTCCTTTCTCTCCTCCTTAAATAAACAGGGAGTATAACGATTGCAATTACATATAGGCCAAACAGGCCGCAGTTTTAATTAGAGATTCAGAGACCATTTGAGAATTTATGGGTTAAATAAATAGGATTTGAACTATACCAAACATGGGAGGGCTTGTCAAGGCTAATTAATGTTTCTAACGCTGAGAGAAGTAAAACTAGGAGATTTAAAATTTGCCTATGTAGTCTTGTTATGAGGATAGAACTAGTTAAAAAACTCCAATCTGATCTATCCTGCAAAATCTTCTGGTGATATTTGTAATTACCTATTTGGATCGTTATACAGTTTGTCTCATTTAAATGAAGACACTCGAATATTTCCTTAATTTTTTGAATTCCAGATTTGAGCTTTGGCATTATTGAAGACTTTGATAACACGTACATTTCGAAGCAACGGCTGCCCCCCATTCACAATATTTTGCGTCGCGTTGAAGCTATCGAAAAAAATCATTGAAAAAACTTGTTCAGAATCTGATTTTGATACCCAGTAACAACTTTCGTTACGAAATTTGAAATTTCAGTTTTCCAATATCAAAATTGTTATTGTGTGCGTGAAGAAATATTGAATTCAATATTGACCATCAAAACCAGATTTTGAACAACTTTTTCTAATCATTTTTTTCGATATCTTCAACATAACGCAAAATATCTGGAATGGGTCCCATTTGAGGGGCTGCCGTTGTCTCAGTTTGTAACTTAGATTTAAGTTGGTTTTTTCGAAAGGCATGTCTTATATGGGTCAAAATTACGAAAAAAAAATCGGCAACTTTTAGACAAGAGTAATTGAGGTATGCTACTCAGACATACATTCCCGATTTACCCATATTTCTGCTATAAATATTGTATTTGTTCAAACAGAGTTATCAAAATTATTCCTCTGTACTGTCACTGTATTAAAGCTATAGTATAATTTAGCGTTTACTTTCCAGACACTAGTAGCTTTCATAGAAGTCAATAACTAATAAAAACCTTGAATATGAAGCAAACAAATTTTGGAAATTATTTCACTCTTTCTTTTTTAGATTTTTAGTAAATTAAGTGAGAATCAATGTCCCTAGCTTTTATCATTGTTTATATAGAAGATAGGCAACCTTATGGGATTATAATTGGATCAAAATGGATGCGACATGTAGATGGCGATAGTGAGCTCGCATCCAAGTCATGTCGTAACTTCAGTGATCTGGCCTCCAAGTCATGTCGTAACTTGATTAAAACAATGGAAAAGGATTCAAATCAGGGTTTTTTGAAGAAACCTGCATTAAAATGACTTCAAATATTCATGTTTGTAACTAATCACGCTAGATGACACTCGCGTTTGTGTCCAATACCTTTTCCACAGGCATTGACTAACTATGTTCTATTTAAACAATGCTTTTATCGTCATTCCTCTGCCATTATTTCAAAATTCACTACTTGCACATTAGATGAAGATTTTTCAGTTGTTACAGAAGGCAAGTTGAAAAATACGGTTGTAGACAGAGCCGGACTGGGGCCATTTGGCCCACGTGGCAGTGTACCTATTTGGCCCAACACTTCCCCAATGAAAAAAAAATTATTTATAACAAGTTTTGGCCCACCACTTCCCCATTAAAAAAAAATAATAATAATGAGTTTGGACCTCCGTCATTTGCCCACTTTTATCAATAAAACTACTAAATTACAAAAATAAATTTTTAAATTGAAGAGTAAAATAACAAACAAAATATAAAAAGGGTATTTAGATTAAAACACAAGTAAAAAAGCTTTTTAGGATTCCAGATAAAATGTAAATATTCGTAATATATAAAAATAAAAGCGATAGGTAGGGAGTAGGAACAGAAAATAAAATAATTTTAATAAATGTGAAATATAGAGAACAGTACAACAAAAGTTTGCTTCTAGGGGTTTTGTTATGGTACAAAAACCATTCATCAGATTCCATATCAAATATCATGACATATCAATGTCAATGTAAAAGATTATCACGATTTTTTTCAGAATTTTCCACTTCAAAAGATTCTGAAAATCTTGTTATATAATCAAAGACAGTTGAGAAGAATCGCTTTTGCAAGTAATATTTATATAAAATTTAAAATACTGAACATTGAGGAATTATTCATACTATTTTTCAGAAATAAAATCAAACCATTTATATTTTCAATAATGATTTTCAAAACAAACAAACGGTAAATTGCCCCAGTAAGTGATTCCTCTGTAGTACATGAACGGAAAGACAAAAACAGTTCTGTTACTGTCCACTAGGTATTGCACAGAATTATTGTCATTGTCATATTTACTGTACAGCGTTGCCAATAGTTCTAGACAGCTGTAACTGATGTAATTTGTTTAATTTTTCGAAAATGAAAGTTACGTCGATAGGGGTTTGTCAGTTCATCAGTTGGATGTTGGATTGGTCCGCCTGAAGCCTTGGAGTCTTTGGACACAATTAAAGAAGTATGTAAGTAATAAGTTTTTTGTTTTGCGATTTAAAATATCAGTTTTGGAAATAAAACAGGACGTAAAACAGAATTGAAAAATATAATTATAATTATTGTCCATTTCAGTTGTTTGTAAATAACTTTATATTATATACATAAAAAATAACGGCATAATAGGCAGAGTTCGGCTCACAAAGTTGAAAAATATTGATAAAAATTAATTATAGTGAGTTGTTCTGTTCATATTAGCTGCTCTTTTTGAATTTTACCAACAATATTATTGTTTGTGCTAAAAGCAAATCTAATCCAAGCAAGATCAAGGACGGACTGACTATATCTATAACAAACCCATGGGCACTGCAACCCCGAATATCAGAAATACAAACGAAATGAATACAATAAATAATATACAGGTGAACCGGAAAAAAAGGGCAACACCAAAGATTCCCAAGATCTTCTTCCACAGAAAATAAACCAAACTCTAAGAAAAAGAATAAACCAGCTTTAAACGAAATGGTCCACATCTTTTAATGAGGCCCGCGAAGTCTACATTCACAAAAAAACCGGAGATACTGCAAAACTGAAATATTTCGTAGACCACTGAACAATAAGCCTAAACGAAGAGCTGGAAAAAGAAGAAAAGAAAAGAAAGAAAGAACGTTGAAAACATAGCTCAAAAACATATTTGGCCCCACATTTTGCTTTTGGCCCCCACATTTTCTAAGGTTGGCCCAGGCGGCAACTGCCGCCCAGCCGCCCTGTCCAGTCCGACCCTGGTTGTAGATAAAAGGAATCGTCGTGGTTGTTTGTTACTGGTGGATTCAGAAGGAAATCGTGGTGAGTCGCTCTCAAAAATATCATTTCTCCGGTAGTTATTTCATTTTTTTTTGTAGTAAATATTGGGAACTGTTTAAAGCTCGGAAAGACAGTTTAACAGATCATGTTGCGACGGTTATTTTGGGCTCATTGGCCTTTGGTTCAAATATAGTAATTTCAACTTAATAATAATAAATAATAATAATGAATTTATTCAGAATTTAGTATAAATACATAAGTAGTGATAACTTTGTCATCATAACTTGAAACCATTGATTAGATCCAATTTTTTAACTGCTGATACCATTGAAAGTGATAATTTCCTTGAAATTGGTGAATTCAGTTGACAGTTTTACCCATTCTAACAATTTGTTTTTTCATGAATAAAAGTTTTTAAAAATTTACTGATGAAACTTTTTTCAAAACCACGTATAAAACTCGAAAATTCGAAAATTTAGAATAATCCGTATGTGATTCCTATAACTCAATAATAAACAATTATTACTAATATAAAATTCAGCCGCCACGGTAATTCAAATTTTTTAGAGTTTTCATGATACAAATAACATAGTTACAAAAGTTTGAACCATATAGGACTACACTAATTGTGCCAAAGCTCATATCTGGAATTAAAAAAAGTTACGAAAATATTCCGGTTTCTTCATTTTGAATGAGACACGCTGTATAATCAATAGCATACAGGATTTTGATTTTGTTATCCATCCTAAATATGGTTTAACACTGAATGGAAATCAGAAGTACTTTCAAACAGTTCGAACTAAATGAATCGAAATATGTCCAGATTCTCATATGTCTTAGATGACTGGGTTTTATTTCACCGTAATTTTATAGTTGTTAGCACATCAGTAATACATTTTTTGTTCATTTGGTTCACTTGAGTTTCAAAAGACAGGGTGATGTCAACATACAACCCTAGAAAATTTTCCAATCAGCCGAGTTTATTTATCTCATTTTCAATCAGTCTAAAATTAATTTTCCCAAACCACTGATTAACCTTGAGAAATATCCCATTAGCTGGAAAATCATGAGCACTTATAGGCAGGTTTCTGTCATTAACATGAACCGTCATGAATAACAGCACAATTATTTCCACATCCCGTAGTACAAATACATTAGGTATCATACGACAGAGTTTCGGATAATTGACTTCCATCTAAGTGCTCCTGAACTTTTGACTTCTTGGACAGGTATAATTATTAGTAGGACTCAAACATCACCTGAGTGTAGTTGTTGAAACTGAAATCTGATTCAGTAACGTTGAAAAACTACCCACAGACCAAAACTACATGGGCTCATAGCTCCTGCTAATAGTAACTAAGTTCTACTTTGGAATCTTACTTTTGCACCAAAAATGTTTCCTTTTCATACATTCAGTGTGTGTGGCTTTACCTATAACAGTTTCAACTTAGTCAAAGATAACTATTGTCAATTACGTCACAATATAGTGTATAGGATATGTATTTCCAAACTCTTGTATTATCTTCAACATTTTGTTCACCACTGTTGATAATATACTTTCTTCTACAACCGCTTACCAAAGTAGCCTCTGACACTTTCAGATCTCATCGAAAAGTTGACGTTTTTCAAGGCATGACATTTTGTACCAGCATTACACAAATAGCTATTTCTTGTCATCTGTTTCTTTGGTGTTATTCATTTAAACAGTATTTTTTTATATGAGTGTATTATACTTTTCCACAAATGTTTTCTAGAAAGTGATACCAAATATACCAGCACTCTTTGACCAGTCGATCCATCTATTTTTTGTTCAATCTCATTTGGCTTCATATCAGTTTCGAAAATGAATTGTCCTATCCTCGTGTTAAAAAAATTTGTTACAACTAAACATAATGAAAAATGTTTTTTCGTTAACGTTTTCCAACACCCCAGAAATGAAAAAATGCACATAACAAGTGTGTGTGAGTTACTGCTTCATCTAACTAAATGTAAGACGACTTTCGCTATTCGCTCTCTAGACAAAACGTGAAGTCTCGAAGAGTTTAATTTAAACAAAGTTGTACTTGCAGCGACATCTGTTGCCTAGTAGCTCAAGCTTGCACAATTCCCTTGAGCTGGTGGGCGACAAGTTCTATATGAGATGTTCATACAGGGTGGACCAATGCGAATGGTTCAAGAATTCTTGTCATATGATTATACCAATTGAAAAAATAATAATAATGAAAACGATGAAGGATCAAAATAAGACTGAAAGCACATTATTAGAGCTGTTTTACATCAGTTAATAAATATCCTGAGAACTGACCGAATAAAATGGGATATGCAGAAATTCCAAAAGTCTGTAGGGTGTAAGCTTTAGGAAAAAACAAATTCCAAACCTATTCCGCTTTGGAAGATAATTCATAAAATACAATTAAATTAATATTTTTTGTCAATACCTCATATATGAGGTTTGCAAGTTGCAAGTTTTCAAGATTTACTGGGTGATTGGTCATATTTCTGATTACGCTTGTTCTAGAAATTTAGGAAAAAATGTAATAATCAATTCTACTGAATATTTGATAATGATGGGGATAATGATGCAAATTTGCTCACTTTAGATAGATAGATAGATAGATAGATAGATAGATAGATAGATAGATAGATAGATAGATAGATAGATAGATAGATAGATAGATTAAACAACCGAACCGCCGGACAAACACAGTACCCAAGCAGAGACAAATGAAACAGAACGCACTCCTCGTCAGAATGCCTAATGTTAGCTACGCAGATCTACTGAAGACAATGAAGGAGTCAGTGAAGCCAACCGATATTGGTGTCGAAATACGAGACCTGAGAAAAACCAGAAGTGGAGAACTTTTGCTAACTGTGCAGGACGGAGCAGGAAAACTTGAAGCCCTCAGGGACAAAATAATCGAAAAGGTTCCGGAAGTGTCGACATCTCTCCTAAAAAACACAAGAGTTATCCATATCAAAGACATGGATGAGATCACGACGGCAGAGGATATCGAGAAAGCCATCTCAGAAACTTTAATGGCAAATCCTGCAGAAATTGAAGTGAGGGCACTCCGGCCTACAAAGTCGGAGAAACAAAACGCTACAGTTATCCTGCCAGAATGTGACGCCTTGAAACTAGTAGCTTTAGGTAGAATAAAGGTCGGCTGGTCGCAATGTAGAGTCCTTGAGAGAAAAAAGGAACAGAAGTGCTTCAAATGCTGGAGTTACGGGCATATAAAAGCTCATTGTAAAGGGCCAGACAGAGAGTCCCTTTGTTTGAGATGCGCTCAAGAGGGGCATCAAGCAGCAGACTGCGAAAACCAACCATTTTGCGTTCACTGCGAAGAAGAAGGTCATCAATCTGGGAGTCCAAACTGCCTAGAAAAAAAAGGCAAAAAGCCCGAGGTAGTACCAGCTGAGGAGTCAAATTCAAATAATGGTTAAGCTCCTCCAGATCAACGCATTCAGGAGAAGGCCGTGCCATGACCTGGCGCTAGCAATTGCTAAGGAAACTGGAACTGGAATAATACTCATGAGTGAGCCGAACCGAAACGCTGTGAGATACAGAAAAGACTGGTTTTGCGATGATGATCTCAATACCGCCATAAAGGTCATGGGCAACATTACTATAAAGAAACATGGAAGTGGTTACAGCTTCACTTACATTGAGACGCCCAATTTCTCCATCTTCAACTGCTACGCTTCACCAAATGAAGGGTTAGATGACCTTGAAAGAATACTCTGGGAAGTTGGAAGGCTGATGAGGCCCAATGGAAAGAAAGTAGTCGTAGTAGGCGACTTCAACGCCAAATCTCCCCAATGGGGCATGAACATAACAGACAGAAGAGGTGAACTACTTACAGAGTGGATTGCAGAACACGATCTTGTACTAGTCAATGAAGGAAACAAACCAACATTCCAGAGGCGAGACTATTCCTCCATCCTAGACCTTACACTTGCCACTACTGACATCAAACAATGCATCCACAGTTGGAATGTCAGTGACATTGAATCAATGAGTGATCATAATTTAATTTCCTTTGAAATTACCGAAAATAATCTGGCAGTAGGCCTAACAACAACTCGAAATGGCTGGCAGACCAATAGGCTAGATAAAGATAAGCTGAAACAGTTGAGGGTGGAAAATTGGGAAGAAACAATAATTACATCCGCTGAAGATTTTAGTCTAGCATTAACCCAGATATGTGACAAGAGAATGCCCAGAAAAGGCGGTACCTCAAGAAGAAAACCTATCTATTGGTGGAATGATGAGATAGCCAAGACGCGACAGGAATGTACTCGCAAAAGGAGACTTTATTCGAGATCTTGGAGAAGAAATCTACCAGAAGAACGCGAGAGGCTTTGGGAAGAGTATAAAGAGTCTAAAAAAAGACTCCAAAACTTAATAAAGAAATCTAAACGAGACTCTTGGAAAAAAATCTGTGATAGTATAGACTGTGATATCTGGGGGGATGGCTATAAGATTGTGATGAAAAATCTTATCGGCTATCCTCCCAGACTACAAATACCCATGCAAAGTGTGGAAGAAGTGGTGGATCACCTATTTCCCTTGCATGAGGATGTGATATTCAATTGTGATAGAACTGTGATATTTTTAGATTTTAGCATAGACGAGATGCGCGAAGCGTGCAAAAAAGTAAAAGAGAATAAGGCTCCTGGTCCTGGAAATATCCCCCCAGAAGTACTCAAATCCGTGACGATGAACAATCCAGAGTACACATTAGCTGTGTACAATGATTTGGCCCGCCGCGCCGAATTCCCCAAAATATGGAAAAGGGCGAAACTACTTCTACTGAGAAAAGGTGATAAACCCATTGAAAGCCCGTCAGCTCACCGACCGATATGCCTTCTCGATGTTGAAGGAAAACTCTTCGAACAGATGATTCTCATAAGACTCAAGAGAGAAATAACGCGCACGGGAGGACTTTCGTCGAGGCAATACGGGTTTGTGGAGGGAAAACAAACTGTAGACGCCATACAAGAAGTTCTTAGAATTGCGAAAGGAGTTACAGAAGAACACTCTCATGCACACCGGAGGCTGTGTGTGATCATAACTTTAGATATACGAAATGCCTTCAATAGTGCAAGTTGGCAAGAAATTTTAGACGTGTTGAGGAGTAGGAAAATAGACGAGAGTCTCATTAGTATAATAAGATCATACCTGTCAGAAAGAGAGATAATACTGGAGGCAGAAAACAGCACTAAAATAAGAGGAGTAAACAGCGGCGTGCCTCAAGGGTCGGTGCTAGGACCAACGCTATGGAACCTAATGTATGATGGACTACTTAGGGTGGAGCAGCCAGCAGGTGTCACGATGATTGCCTTCGCTGACGACGTAGCTACGATAGTGGTCGCAAAGGGTGAGGAGAACTTAATGGACAAGGCAAATATCGCTTTACAACGCATATCAAACTGGTTGGAGACAAAGGGGCTCAAATTAGCTCCAGAGAAAACTGAAGCTGCCCTTCTCACGACGAAAAGAAAAATCGGACCAATTGAATTCGATGTGCAAGGTGTGACAATAACGCCAAAGAAAGCTACGAAGTACCTAGGAGTCGTGCTAGATACGAAACTCACCTTTGCCGCGCACGTAGATATGGTATCAAAAAAAGTAGAGAAGACAGTGTCAGCACTGTCTGGTCTCATGCCAAACATCAGGGGACCCAGAGCCTCCAAGAGAAAGATTTTGATGAGTGTAGCCCAATCCCAGATCTTGTATGCTGCACCAGTTTGGCACTCGGTTACTGGCAATACAAAACTGATAGCAAAACTTGCCAGCATCCAACGCAAGATGTCAATTAGAATATGTTCTGCATATAGAACGATCTCCACGGACGGGGTTAATGTAATAGCTGGGGTACCACCTATTGATCTCCTCATACACGAGAGGAAAGAGAAATACGAAGGGACAGCTGGACTTACGGCAAGGGCAAATCTGATGACTCGGTGGCAATCCAGATGGGATAATGCCAAGTATGGAAGATGGACAAACCGACTGATACCCAACATAGAGGCCTGGGTACGCCGATCATATGGAGAACCAGACTATTACATAACCCAAGCAATATCTGGGCACGGCTGCTTCAGAGCATACCTCCACAGTCGCATGAGAGCGGAGTCAGAGAACTGTCCGTATTGTGGGAATCGGGACGATGCAGAACATACATTGCTTGTATGTCACAGGTGGGAGAGAAGTCGACAAGAATTTCTTGCTGCAACAGGAACACCCTTCGATGAAAGGAATTTGATGACCATGCTTGTATCAAGTGAGAAAACCTGGAAAGCATCCTACAAGACAATAAGGTATATAATAGAAAACAAAGAAAAAGAGGACAGAGAAAGGGAATGACAGAAAGCGGAAAAGACAATAGGTCATGACAGCCCTCACACTGAAGTAATGCGAAAGCGATTCCAGTGTGAGTGTGCTCTAGGGGAGGGGTTTTTTAGTCAGTAAGAATCTGACACTACCCTCCTTCAGCGGGTGTCTTTGGAAGATTTTTACCCTCCCCACCAAAAAAAAAAAAAAAAAAAAAAAAAGATAGATAGATAGATAGATAGATAGATAGATAGATAGATAGATAGATAGATAGATAGATAGATAGATAGATAGATAGATAGATAGATAGATAGATAGATAGATAGATAGATAGATAGATAGATAGATAGATAGATAGATAGATAGATAGATAGATGGATAGATAGATAGATAGATAGATAGATAGATAGATAGATAGATAGATAGATAGATAGATAGATAGATAGATAGATAGATAGATAGATAGATAGATAGATAGATGGATAGACAGTTAGATGTTTTATTTGTACCACATTATGTGTAAACATGTGTAGCAAGTCAACACAGTACAAAACAATACAATATAAACATTTAGATACAATAAAATTAAAATTGCGAATTAAAAAACATATATATCATTCAATACATTTTCAATGAAGTTAAAAATTAAAAAAATAGATCACATTAAATAAATATGTTCAAAATAATCTGGTAAAGACCAGTTGCAATGGAAAACGTCATCAACTCCAAGCAGGATTATCATCAACATGTCCACACATTATTAATATAATTCAAGCGGCAATTCTTATATTCATCGATGGAATAGAACGTATTGTTCTGGAAGTATGATTTGATTGTTTTTTTGAATTTCTTTTTACTCATGAAATATGGCAGGAAGTCTATTGAATAAGTTCAAGTCGAGCGAGTTCCTAGTTGAAGTGGTGAGTCTCCAGCGAGGATTGATTAACTTATCACCGTTTCTTCTATTGTAATGATGGGTGTCAGAATGTGTTTGATATTTACAGATGTTTTGGTGAATTTGAATAAAGCACTCGTAAATGAACAAAGAATAAAGTGTCATTATTTTTAAGTGTGCGAATTGGTTTCTACGAGATTCTCTATACTCTAGACAAGCAAGTATTGTTATCGCTTTTTTTTGTTGCCTAAAAACTTTGAGTAACAGACTAGAGTTTCCACAGAGTCGTATATCATAAGTAATGTGCGAATGGAATAGAGAGAAGTATTATAATTTCAATGCATCAATACTGATTACTTTTTTCAGTTGTCTCAAGAGATAAAGCTGATTATAAAGTCTAGAACAAAGTTTTTCGCTATGGCAGTTCCATTTTAAAGTGGAATCCAAACCAATACCCAGAAGTTTTACCTCATCATCTGGATTGTTATGAGGGTTTGTTGAAAACTGAATTCTTTGAGTTTTATTAGGGTTCTGCATAAATTTGTTTGTTACAAACCATTTTTCAGCTCTTTGCTCAGCTGATACCATTGAGTTTGATAAATATTCCCTATCAACGAGTGTCTCATAAATTGTTACATCATCTGCTAAGATCATACAAGATGACGGTAGCAAGTTTTCCGATATAGATATCGTTGAAATATAAAATGAAAAGGAGGGGACCTAAGATATACCCTTGAGGTACTCCATGTTTATTAATTTTGAACTCTGAATGACAACCGTTGAAGTGCACAGATTGGAATCTAAGAAAGGCAAGAAGTGAAAAAGTCAAGTGTGATTCCGCGTATTCCGTAGTATTCAAGCTTTTGCAGTAGTATATCATGAGCGACACAGTCAAATGCCTTACTGAGATCGCAAAGTGTCATAGTAGTTACATTACCTGCTTCAAGTCCATAGTATTCTGTGGTCAGGACCATTGTTATTTTTGCTTTACCTAGTGATAATAATAAATGCTCTTATTGACAAGACATTCTTTCATATTTATTACATGTTTTTATACATTCATAATAATAATAGTAATTGTCTTTATTATTTTCATTTGTGTCGCATTAAAAGGAAAAGTTCAAACTACTTTTTACACACAAGTGTATGAACTTTCACTCAACCACTCGAAATGGATAGGTATTCATTTTCGAGTTTTGGAAAAACATGTTTATTATTGAACCAACGACTTTCGACGTTAATAATTCAATTCTTGATTTTACTAAAAAAAATTGCTCATCTAGAAAAATAGATATCTTTGAAGAATCAAACAGGTAGATGGTTGATTCAATGCTGATATATGTAAACTTGTTATTTAAATACTTTGAACATTCAAAATGAATTCACAGACAGCTCCGTTCCGTATACTGTTCAAATTCAAATATCTGAGAAATATATCAAATTCACCCCCTCGAGAATCGACAGAAAAGATTCCTGAGACTAACTGGGTTAAAATCCCAGCTTGACATCGGTACCGTACTTGGAATTCCACATTAAAAGATAAGAAGACGTAATGACGATTGAAAAGTAATTTCTTTAGGTGTGTGATGTAGGTTATTCTGTGGCCTAGCGAGCACAAACGTCCCTGTGAGGTTTTGAGATGTTCCGAAAATGTAGGCACGCCGATTTTCTTTGAGAATTAATATGTACTTCCCAAAGAGGTCTCTGAAGGATATTCATTGTTTTGTTTCAGTTGATGGAGAGTATTTTACACAATTTACCACCAATAAGTAGTGTTGTTAGAGCGAAATGAAACGTTTGGTCAGGACAATATATTATATATGTAGTAATCCAGTAAGTATTGAATTGTCGATATTCAGAAATATATAACCTCAAAAACATACTGGTAATCTGAACTGTACAATCATCATCATAATTATTATTTATTTATTTTAAAGTGATTAGTCAAGAACACTGAATTATAAAAAGCATGAGGAACACAATTCAGTTTAGATTTACTACAAACTAGAAACTAATTTCATTTACACCTGTCACATCTAAAAGGTTTAGGATTCAAAATGTATAAGCAATTGAAAATCATTATGTAAAAGATATGAGAGAAGGCTCAAACAACACCACTGAGAGTTCTCCAGTTCCGTAAGGATGTGATTAATTTGTATGTGTGTTCCTTTGTGACTTCTTGACTTCTCCCAAAATTAGTTTTATCGATATATTTCTTCAAATCGCCCCAGAGTCCTCTGCATATTTTGACTATTGTTATAATTTGTACAATCAGAGATAAAATTGCATTTTGTGATGTCCCAAGAACATCTATAACAAACTTTCATATACAGTGATTCAATGTAGGCGAAATGCTTTGAAAGTGTTACATTGTGCCTTTAAACAGAACAAGAAATGCCCCAGGAACATTCTGATAATAGTCGCATGCCAAATTTTATTTGCAATTTTATAGTTTTAAAGCAAAATGGAGACGTTATCTTGGATTTTTGAATTTTGACAATGTTATTATAATATCCGACTTCAAACACCCTCACATACCAAGTTTCAATAGAATCAGACCATAATCACAAAAATCGTCCGCCATCTTGGAATCGCTATATTGAATTTATGAATTTGGTCAAAAAATTCATAATCTCTGACTCGAAACCCACACATACCAATTTTGAATCGAATCGGACCATAATCACAAAACACGTCCTCCAACTTGGAGCCGCGTCTTGAATTTTTCAAATTTGGCAAAAAAATCATAATCCTTGACCCCGATAACCCCCAAATAGCAGTTTCAAATAGAATATGACGATAATCGCTAAACTCGTCTGCCATCTTGGTGCCGCCACATTCAATGTATGAATTTTGACAACAAATCCATAATCTCCGACCACGAAAACAGCCACATTCAGAATCGAATCGCACCATTAAAACAAAAACTCGTCAGTCATATTGTAGCAGCCATTTTCTTCTAACAAAAATGTACTAGTGCATTGTCACCGTAATTATGAACATCTGCCAAATTTCAAGTTAATCATACAATAGACGAGGAAAGTGATGACGTCACAAATGTCATTCTTGTCAAAAACTGATTCCAAACAAACCTCCGTCGAATTTAAATCAGCTTGTCCGAAATTGTTTCCATTGTTTTTCAACTTCTTTTGGCTGAGAAAACAAAATCCAAACAACCAAACACAAACTAATAAGCAAAGCAACAAATCATCAACAGAGAATGTCACCTGAAATTCTTTGTTTGGAATCAGTTTTTGACAGGAATGACATTTGTGACGACACACTTTCCTCGTCTATTAGAAGTGGGACAACATTCAGTTGCAAGATTTAACCTAAACCAACTAACATACAAACATTGCTAGTTAAATAAAAGCTTGTAATTCAATTTTTGAAAAAACTCTGCTTTTTGTGCATTTGAAGTAAATTCAGTTTACAGCAGGAAAATCCGTAATAATTGATCACGTTAACACAAATCCTTAAAAGAAAACAGTTTATTTCGGAATTTTAGATTGCTTTTCAACAACTTCATTGAATTCAGGAGACACTTGGAGAATTCTGAATACGATGTATTAGGAGTATCAGAGAGCTGGAAGCAGAAATAAGTAAGTAGCAGAGGTACAAATGAAAAAATTATGAATTCATCAGACGAAATCGAATTGGGGAACGAGGGGTGAAAGTATGAAGTTTTGTTCAACGATTCGACAGACTTCCGTTAACAATATCTGGGAATTCATCTTTCTTAATAAATTTGATATTCACACACTTACAGGAATCAACTGATTCTGGTGTAAGAGATATATTAATATAATTTCAATATTCCAGTTAAGAAAAGAAAAGATTTGCCACACTTAGCTAAGTCGACAACTACAATAGAATATGAGAAAATTCTCTTCCTCAAGTTGAGTTCTTTGGAAAAGTTACCAGATATCAAAATTGTCAAATTTTATATTTGATTGAAATATATTGTCGTGAACTCCAGCAATGCCCTTTGAATTGTTTTGGTGCACTGATCTATGATCTTGTTATTCATTGATTCGGTCATGACCGCAGGTGCGAGGTTGATGACTAGCGAATTGTATGACAGTGACTGTGCAGACCACATAAAAATATAAACTCCTGTAGATGAGAGAGCCCTAGCGCTCTGTTAGCCTTATAGGCTATGCCCTTTTGGCCTTAGCTGTAAGTATTGGTTTAGTAATAGTTTTAGGTAAGAGTTGTTTTGAGTATCCCATATTTTATTATTGAATATACCGTATTTCAAATGTGTATATGGCTTTCTCCCGTATCCCAGTTGTTATTTCATAAATATTTATGTTCTGTTACTAACCCTTGATTTACTATAGCTACCATCTGTAGCTACACCCCAAGTCACATTTCATATAAAGGAAACAACCCCTTATACGGCTCAGGATGCTACCCTAGTAGCCCTAGTCGCGAGAAATGGTGGAGGCGCCTTGCTCGTCCTGGGGGGTTGATTCTTCATAATTGACCCCTCCTATCCCTTATTACTCCAACCATAGTCTAAGGACTATGGTGGAGGCGCAGTGCTCGTGTCGGGGGGTTGATTCGTCATAATTAACCCCACCCTCATAATTACTCTACCCATAGTCCAGGACTATGGTGGAGGACCCTCGCTCGTCCTAGGGGGTTAATTCTCCATTATTAACCCCACCCTGCCCCTTTTTCCCCAACCATAGCCTAAGGACTATGATGGATGTGCCTTGCTCGTTCTATGGGTTAATTGTTCATAATTAACCCCGCCCACATAACTTATTAGCCCAACCATAGTTTAAGGACTATCTTGGATGTGCCTTGCTCGTCATAATTCACCTTTTAAGAATTGTGTACAAAATGATTCACGGTATCTTCCTCTCAGCCAGGAAAATATAAATGTGAACATAGAAATGAGTGAATCTTGAGTAATATCTTTTTTTATATAGAGCAAACATTTTTTTCTCTAGTGTATTACTAACATTATAGAAGTTCACTAGCTATTTTCATGAATATTGGGTAGAAATATTCAAAACTAATTTGAGCTAGGCCTAATTTAATGAAATTCGTTCCCGTATGTTATAGAAATGAGCAAAATTTTGCTACTTTTATGAATTTCTCCTGCCACAGGAATTTTATATCAAATTGAGGAAAAGTTATACAATTCGGAAAATCTTAAATTGACTCTTATTTTAGGTTGTCTCTACTCAGACGTAATGTTATTGTTTAGTGATCTCATGTTTGATATATTTAATGGTTTCGAATAATTATAATAATTTTTATAGGATTTGTTACAAAGTTCAGAGTAATGTTGTACCTTTCACATGAATGTATTGAAATATTTTTATTTTTTTTTATTTCAACAATGAGAAACAATTAAAAAGAAATAAATGGATCCAATTTTAAATTATACCCTTCCTACGAGAACTTATGAAATCTACTCCAATTTTGATGTGCTTTACAATACAATTTCAATTTCTGAAAGTGAGATTTGACCAGCAACCTTATCATTATTAATAACGTTCATGCAATACTTAAAATTAAACGTATTTTTTTTTATTGTTCAAATCACTTTGTCTTTGTTTTCTTGATTGAATGTTTTTTTTTAATGAGACCTTGCGAACACCTGGTTATTTCTGCTTTGCTTATGTTGACAGCACCTCAATAAGATTTTGAATTTTGTCTGGAGATTCTTGGTAGATTAACTATGATAAAAATATACCTTTGATATTCTTCTCTGCTCTCCAAATTTTTCCTACTGGATTCTTCAGATGTGATGGCTCTTGGTAAATACTTTTCTTTATAAATTTGTCTGTTGTAGTTTCTCTTCTTATTTATAATAACTTTCCTTGATTTTCTTTACGTTTTATTAGTTTTGTTGAAACGAAATTTTTCAGTTTCTAAGAATCCTTGTCAAATTTTTTCTGACTTTTCTCCTCTTATTTGCCATCGTAACATCCCTGTCCTGTTCAACAAACACAGCAACCGAGATTTTTGATGTTCACCGAACTTTGGTTTAATATCGTTATCATATAATTTATTGTGAACATAGACCTTCCTAAAACTAACTAAAACTATTTCCTAAAGTCTACAAGATATTCACAAATTTGCTCCATTTCTTTCCTTTTTGATGTGTGCTTAAAAAATATAATTAGTGTTTTCTACTAAACTGAAAATAATGATAGTCAGACAATTGTTGTTATTTTTCATAACAATATATACAGTGCGGTCCAAAGGAATGGAATAAATTCATTTTTAGCGTTATTATGTATTTTATGAAAAAATCCTGAAACAGGTCAATTTTTATTGGCAATTTGACAATTTACAGTATGAAAATATTACCCCCTTCTTGCACCCCCTCTGAATTATGAGCACCCCCTCAAAAATTTTAAATGAGAAGGGGGGTCGTGTGGCATCTTGTTCGAAAGGGATTTTCATTATCTGTTCAGCAATACTAAGTTTTTCATATTTGGTGCAACCATAACGAAGAAAATTTTTTATTAAAATTTAAAAATATTGACACTGTAAATTATGTATCCGTTGAAACAACCTGAAACAGGTCGATTTCTATTCTCAATTTGACAATTTATAGTATGAAAATATCACCCCCTTCTTGCACCCCTTCTGAATTATGAGTACCCCCTCAAAAAATTTGAATGAGAAAGGGGGTTGTGTTGCACCTTTTTCAAAAGGGATTTTCATTCTCTGTTCAGCAATACTGAGAAAATTTATTCTGAATATGTAAAATGTTGATAGACTGAAGGAAATAATGTAACATAATGTTTAGGAAGTATATTTCAATTTGTTTTACAGTTAAATTAAATGTTCAAAATGACCACCATTCACTTCTTGACAATAAGCAAGGCGATCTTGGAATTCTCGTAGAACATTTTGTAGGACCTCAGGGGTTATGTTGTTAATTTCTTCCGATATCCTAGTTTTTAAATCTGCAATATTGTCTGGTCTATTGAAATATACTTTTGATTTTAAATAACCCCATAAAAAGTAATCGAGAGGAGTCAAATCGGGGGATCTAGGCGGCCATTCAATCGTTCCACGTCTGCCAATCCACCTATTGGGAAAAACTTCTCCGTCTTGTTGATACCAAATTGATCTATCTATTCCATTTGGATCATTAACATCGGGAAAAAGTCTTTTTAATGTAGGCACTAAAAAGTTCATCAAAAAACCTAGATAAACCTGACCATTAATTGTGCCTTCAAAAAAATAGGGGCCAATAATTCAGGTTTTTTCAACGGATACATAATTTACAGTGTCAATATTTTTAAATTTTAATAAAAAAATTTCTCAGTTATGGTTGCACCAAATATGAAAAACTTAGTATTGCTGAACAGATAATGAAAATCCCTTTCGAACAAGATGCCACACGACCCCCCTTCTCATTTAAAATTTTTGAGGGGGTGCTCATAATTCAGAGGGGGTGCAAGAAGGGGGTAATATTTTCATACTGTAAATTGTCAAATTGCCAATAAAAGTTGACCTGTTTCAGGATTTTTTCATAAAATACATAATAACGCTAAAAATGAATTTATTCCATACCTTTGGACCGCACTGTATGTTTTTTATTACATGATCATCCTTTCCTCTTTGAATGTCTCAGAAACACCTCCCGATGCCGTAAGTTACTGAGCTCGACGAGTATTGCAAAAGAGCATCATCCATGAAAATATCTATAAAACAGAGACAGATGGCCAATATTTCTGCGGTGTTCCAAAAAAGTGAGTGAGCTTTTAAGCGCAGCATCACCGACGAGATGAACGGTTCTTCTTGGGACAGAATCAAAAAGTTTTTGAAAGTGTCACTATTTTCACTCGGGTTTGAAGGCCGTCGTTTCTTGAAATTTCTTCCTGACGTTTCGCCAGCGCAAGTGGCTGGCTTCTTCAGAGGCTTATACAACGTGGATAATCTCGGGTGACTGATCCACGATCTACTCACGTATTCTTCATGCATATTTGCCTAATTTGTGGAAAGCCCTCATCAACTCGTTGACTAAAATCTGCCTACCTACAAAATTCAGCCACTTCCGTTCAGTTTCGATTTTGCCTATGACGTCCAAAGTACTTGAACAGGGAAGCATTCTTGGTCTACTACTCAATTCAGTGTATACCTCAAAATTTATAACTTCCATAACTAATTTCAATTATGATTCAAAAGCAGACGATGCAGCTCTAAGTTTTCTTTATCAACGATGATGTACAAAAGCTCTATGAGAAATCCTTCAAAATTCACTCAACCTGAATGCAAAGTTTTTGTAGTCAACAATATAGGTTAACGGAGAAATTCCATCAAAGGAACTTACAGAAATCTTGGTTTATGTTAAACCAAAATTCACATAATATGTCAACCCAAAGTCGCTTACGCTAAATTGGAATTGATTTACCACCATAGAAAATTTTTGAATCAAAATACTGATAACAAGTTATGTGATCGCATTGTCCTATCACATCTGAATTTCTACGACTATATAAATGGACAGACAGTCTTGAGTGTCATCTGAAAAAAAGACAATCAACTGACTCCTTTAGATATTGTGAAAAAAAATCATCGTCTCGAGTCAATACAACTGTTTATATAAAAAAAACACATACTAACAGATATCTCCAGTTTAAGTCTAATCATCACATCACTGTAGCGAAAGAAGTTTTCGGGTCTCTTCTTGAGTCCACTCGAAAGGAAAAGAGTAGGATCGCATCGGCAATCATATTAGATAAAACAACTGTGTTCTTCCCCGACAGTTCTGATGGCCAGATCTGTCGAAGTTTATGCTGATAGTTTATGCTGATACCTGCAGCGATGAGGGGTTTTTGACTTTGCTTACCTCTTGGGCGTTGTTCCACCCCTAGTCATTAAGATGATGTAGGATGATTCCGTCTACGAGATGGACATTTGCCAATCCAGAATTCCATTCCGATAGCATGCGTGTACTCTTCCACTACCCTCGACGACTGATGTAGATCTTCTTTTCCTGAAGCATATAGTTTGAGGACTTCCATGTGAAATAGATGGGTAAATTTTCCTCCGGTTGCTGAGGTTACCACAGATGTATTCACGAGTTTTTCTGAGTACAACAGATATCAGTAATAGGGAGAGGAAGAAAAGAAAATGGCTGAGGAAGTCACACTCAAACTTGCCTCTTCTGAAGGTTACCTGCTCTATTTGGAATCTGACTTTACCAGATCGTATGGTGAAGTGAGTCCTCCAGGGCGGTATCATCAGCTGTTCAATGCATCTCACTATATCATTGAGTACCGCAAGCCATCTGAGCAAATGCATAATTAGCTCATGGGATGTTCTATCAAACGCCTTGCGCTTGAGATTTCTCTAATAAAACCCAAAACAAGAAAGAATTTCCATTTTAAAAATATTATTGTTTTCAATGAAAAAATGCTTACAGAAAAATTTATTTCATTGAATAAAATTGTGGGAAATTATGATAATATCAATGAAATTTATAATGAAGTTTTACAAATATTTGAAGATTGTTCCTTGGAAAAACGTATAAAAATATTTGAACATTCGAACCAGTGGTTCAATGAGGATATTTTGAAATTGATAAAACTAAGGGATAAATTTTATTACAAAAAAAGAATAATCTTAACATTCAATTATTTATAGATTCTTACAACTATTACAATAAATCTGTTAAAAGCTCTGTTCGAGAAGCAAAACAAAAATAATATAATGAACAATTTGCAAGTGCTAGCCCAAAATCTGTATGGAATGGAATCAATGAAATTTTGTATCACAAATCAAAGTCTAATCACAAAAATATTGAAGTTATCTCACTTAATGGGAAAAAAATTAAAAATCGAAAGGAAACATGTGAAGAATTCAACAATTACTTCCTCAGTGTGGGTCCTAATTTGTCAGTTCTTTTTCCTTCCAATCATGAAATTGTAGTTCATTCTAAATTAACTTTTATGTTCCTGAATCCTACAGATCATGTAGAACTCAAAGAAATCATAAATTCGCTTGGTATAAAAAAGTCTCCAGGATTTGACAAAATCAGCACCAAAATTATTGAAGCAGTGAAATCAGAAATTGCACCTATAATGAGCAAAATAATAAATTTAACTTTCATAACGGGCATAATTCCAGATAAAATGAAAATTGCGAAAGTTACACCTATTTTCAAAGCAGGTGAAAAAGATCAAATGAACAATTATAGACACAGCTCGATTATATCAATAATTTCGAAAATAATTGAAAAAGCAATTATTTGAATATCTTGAAAAATCAAAATTATTGTATAATGGGCAGTATGGTTTTCGAAGATCTAGCGATACAGAATCAGCAGTTCTTGATGTCATTACTCAATTACAACTTGATATAGATTCAGGTGAAAATGTGGTATTCTGTCGCTTGATCTTCAGAAAGCCCTTGACACAGTTGATCACAAAAATTTATTGGACATCTCATATCAAATATGTGTTAGAGGAAGTGTTCACGAATGGTTCAGAAATTATCTTTTAGACAGAAAACAGTTTGTATTTATGTAAGATACTGAAGGATTGCATAAAACGGTTTTATGCGGAGTGCCACAAGGATCAATCCTTGGACCTGTACTCTTTCTCATATATATTAATTCATTAGCCGATTTGGAACTAGATGGAAAAATCAAAATGTTTGCTGATGATACAACCATTATTTATAACGGACATAGTTTACAAGAAATTAAAAAAAAAACACGTTGAATGGCATTGAGAAAATATCATCTTGGCTAATAAACAATTAACTAACTTTAAATTACAAAAAATCATCATTTATGTCACCAAGAGATCGACTTCTGTCGATTTCAAAGAACCTATCAATTTCAAAAATGAAATCATCAAGTATGCTCCTATTTTGAAGTTTCTTGGCTTGTATATTGATGAAAATTTGTTTAGATCCAAACATATTGAAATATTAAGGAAGCTAATATCTCCAGTAATCGGAATTCTTTTCAAAATCAGAAACTTTTTACCCTTGAAATATTTGAAATTAATTTATTATTCTTTAGTCTTTTCCAAACTTCAGTACTTAATCTCAGTATGGGGAACGGCAACAGAATGTTTACTTAAACCATTGAAAACACTACAAAACAAAATCATCAAGTGTATATTTAAACTAGAGTACAGGGAACCTACAAAAAATGTATACAAACCGAAACAAATTCTGGACATCCATGCTCTTTATAAGTTAAAGATTTGTACTTTTATTCATCAAGTCAAAAATAACTTCAAAAACTCTGATTTGGTTTTCAACCTCATCAACAATAATCATAACCACTTGATGAGGCAATCAGATAATTTGTCAGTAATCAAAGTGAAAACAAATGTGGGCCAACAATTAATATACTTTAAAGGAATAATGTATTACAATGAATTGCCAAAATCTTTTAAATCCAATGGTAAAATGAAATTTAAAGTAAATTTGAAAAAATACTTATTATCATGAATTCTATAAATAATATGAAAATTAGAAATATCTAGTTGGTGATTAATTTAGCTTATTTGAAAATGTGTTTATTGTTTTTTTTCCCTGTCATAAACTTGTGTGTTTCTTGGGATATAAATAAAATTTATGTATGTAATCAATCCAGACCATCGAAAGGTTACGCTTATATTGTACGGAGTCATGCGTGATTCATATCTGTCGATGAGAAGGTTTTCCATGCATACAGCGGATGTTGGAGCAAAGAGGGTCAATCTTTGCTCCTACATCCGTTCTTACACCAGGTCAACTGTGGAGAGTATTCGTATGTACAAGATGAGCGTAATCAAACATGTTATCGGTCTCTCAGTCTTTGGATCTGACAAATATCGGTATGTGCGGATGATCACGGTTCGCTCTTAGACAAACCAATTCGGAATCTGTTGGTCCCCATCTAGCCAGTTAAAAACTCTTGCCAGATGGTGGTCGCGTTTTCCACCAATTACTTTTCAACCCATCATGGCCTGGAGCAGCAAAGTTCATCGAGCCTTTGAGGGCCCGTGAAACTTCTTCCGCAGTTATCGGGTTGCGCAGATCATTGAGCTCAGGATGACGAAGCCTCTCTCAGAAAGCCTCGAACTGCAATAGAGAGTATCTATTTTGAGTGGTTGCGGATATTCCTCAATGTTCTTCCAGAAGGTTTCTACCTGATCAGCGGCTGGCGGGTAATACAACACATTCGGAGGCTCTTGAAAAAATCGATATGGCCATCACATTTTTTGATATTATTATTATTTTGAATTAAAATGCTCCTAAAGTTGCATGGGTTGAACTAGCCGCTTCTGTCTCGTAGATGATAAAAAAGTCGAATGTCATGTGATAGCTGATTTTCAAGAAAACAAAAAAAAAATTATGTTTATTTCGTATGTTATTTTTTATGTTTGATTCTCGTAAGCAACAGTATAGATATTTTTTTCACTTTTGGAACTGGTGTGGCTAATCATCCCCCCCCCTTAGAAAAATTATGAAATGGTATTTCTAGGATTTTAAAACTAAATTCAATAATTAACATGTGCAAGTCCAATATACCTGAATGATTCATTTATTTATTGTTTGATCTGTGACTTGTTTGTTCAAAGAAGTTTAGTTTAGTTTTTAATTCTTATATAGGATACTCGTGGTTCTATAAATAACTGTATAATTTTTTTTCATTACCTAAACCAAAAGGTCTTTGCCCTTCCCAGGAAAAAAAATCATGACTTCCTTTTTATAAATGAAATAAAATCCCAACTCTGAACATTTTTGACATACGACTTTTTTGCAGTATCAGCAACGATATGCTGGACATGCTGACAGCAAATGCATAATGGTCTCAGGCGCTTCACGGCATGCCATGCATTTAGTATCGGGGGCTTCTATACCCATCCCGTGGCTACGGTAGACAAAGGTGTTGAGGGCACTATCCTGGCAGGCTATTATGAATCCGGTCTCCGACTCCAGCCCACTTGACGTATGTCTAAGGCGTTGTAGGGGCTTTACCAACAATAAAATAATTTCTAACAACATTTCTGAATATTTTATATTTTCATTTCTTGTTCTTTCTTAAATTCAAAGATGATAGAAATGGGGCCTTTGTCCGACTGTAAATGTTTTTATTGGGAAATATGTGAATCCGGTAAATTAGTTTCAGAACTTGGAATTCCATAGTTAGATTTCTGGTAGTCGGATTACCTATGATGCGAACCTTGCCAGCCAGCTATTACTTTTAAGACTACGCTTTCGTAAGCCGGAGAATTTGGAAATTTGGAATGACTTAGGCTGGGTTTTTTTTTATTCATTACCTGCAATGAAAAGATGGAGTTCAAAAGATGAGAAAAGATAATTAGTTCTCAAGCCGCGAAGTTTTCCGTTTCTCGAGCTCCTCGAGTAGCATTTATCTGGTCGAGCTTGATACTCATTCTTTATCAACTGTAAATACGTTTAATTGTTAAATGTTTTTATTATGTAACATGTGTAAATATATCGTTATGGTTACTCATTAGCTGCTGTGTCCGTTCAACAACTCACCCGTCACCCCCGTACTCCGACAGCGTGTCCGAGGTGAACCGAGGTCTGAGTAACGTGGGCTTTGCGCCACGCTGCAAACGCGCCTTAAGCGTATGTTTTAAAATTGTCAAATCAAGACATGTCAGTTGTCAAGTTACGATACGAAGCGTAAACAGTTGTTGTAAAACTTAATAAATGAAAACTAGATAACAAAATGAATTTTTTACAAAATACAGCATTACCTACATGGTGTCAGAAAAGTCGTGTGACGAATTCATGTAAAGTGAACAATTCTGCCCGAGAAGGTTATGAAAATAGAAACGCCAATACCTCTAACGTTCACCGAAAACATGTCAGCCAATTGGAAAGGTTGGATACAACAATTCAACTGGTATGCTACTGCATCACAACTGAGCAAAAAATCACCTGAAGTGCAGGCAGCAACATTCATGGCCACAATTGGACCTGAAGCGATACAAATATTCAACAACTTCAATCTAACTGAAGCCCAGCAGATTGACATGGATCAGATAAGAAACAAGTTCGAAGAACACTTCATACCCAAAATAAATGTATCGTTTGAAAGATACAACTTCTTCAAAATAGTGCAGAAAGAAGATGAGCCCTTTGATGAATTCTTAAACACAATCAAAACACAAGCAAAAACATGCGAATTTGACAGCTTAACCGACAGCCTGTTGAAGGACAAAATAGTTTTTGGAGTCCAATCAGATGCAGTCAGGGAAAAACTACTCACTGAAGAGAATCTGGACCTGAATAAAGCAATCTCTATATGCCGAGCTAGTGAACAAGCAACGAAACAACTGAAAGAAATAAATGTTTCAGAAAATATCCGAGTACACCTAGTAAAGGGCAAGAAAAAAGATTGCAGCAACGACACTTTCATGTGCAAACGATGTGGCACACGACACAAAAAACAAAGTTGTCCTGCATATCAAAACAAATGTGAAAGCTGTAACAAAAAAGGACATTTTGAATGCCAGTGTTGGTCGAGGAAAGACAAGAACGTTAAAAAAGGTACCAAGCTGCATTCAGTAGAAGAAAGTGAAAATCAGTCAGAAGATGAACAATGTAACGGTCTACCAAAATGGATAAGTGATAGACTCGAGTGCAAAATAAGACAATCCAACACTAAGAAACTAGTAAGTTTCACAGACGATGAAATAAAAGTGCTAGGTGAGGCAAATCTGAACTGTAACCTGAAAGGTGTACAACAAAACATAACCTTCAAAATTGTCGAAAAAGATGTGCCCCCCCCCCCATTCTAGGAAGAAAGTCATGTGAAAACTTAGGTCTGGTTCTCTGGTTGTAAGAGTTCATGAGTTGAAATACACTAATAAAGATGAGGAAATCTTCAAAGGACTTGGATGTCTAAAAAACTATGAATATGACATTGATTTGGTCGAAAATCCTCAGTTTAGAATACAACCCACAAGAAGAATTCCATATTACATAAAAAACCAAGTGCGAGAAGAACTTGACAAAATGGTTAACTTGAGTGCAATAAAACCTATAAAAGAACCTACCCCAGTTGTCAGCCCTATGGTAGTTGTCAAACAAAAAGATAAGTTAAGAATCTGTCTTGACCCTACTGATGTCAACAAAAATATTTTAAGGAGGCACTATCCATTAAAAACAATTGAAGAGATGTCTGCAGAAATAAATGGATCAAAATACTTTACATTATTGGACTGTAAAAGAGGATTCTGGCAAATCAAAGTAACTGATCGCACACAGAAATTCTTTACTTTCTCCACACCTTGGGGACGATACTGTTGCACTAGATTACCATTTGGGATATCAGCAGCGCCAGAGGTATTCTAGGAAGCCATCAATTTTGTGCTAGGAGACATTCCAAATAATCAGTGCTACATAGATGACATCTTGATATTTGTAGATAGTGCAGAAAAAATAAAAAAGAATCAAGAAATTAAAAGAAGCTGGCTTGAAGTTAAACTATGAAAAATGTATTTTTGCTGCAAAATCGGTCAAGTTTATGGGTCACATTTTCACATCTGATGGTATTTCATAAGATCCATCAAAAGTGGAGGCAATACAAAACATGAATACCCCCAGAAATATAACAGAAATACAGAGACTTCTAGGAATGGTTACATACCTAAACAAATTCATACCAAACATGTCTGAACTTACCGAACCATTAAGAAAGCTACTACAAAAGAACGTTGTATATCAGTGGAATTTTGAGCAAGAAGAAGCATTTCAGATAATAAAGAATGTATTGACAACTCCGCCAGTTCTTAGGTACTATGATGTGAACAAAGACATCACACTATCCGTGGATGCAAGTTCAAAAAGCCTAGGAGCAACTATTCTCCAAGAAAATCAACCCCTAGCATATGCAACCAAAGCACTAATGCCTTCACAACAAAATTGGCCACAGATTGAAAAGGAAGCATTCGCTATAAAATTCGGTTGTCACAAATTCCATGACTATGTATTTGGAAAAAATTGACAATCGAAACGGACCATAAACCACTTGAAACTATCTTCAAGAAACCAATTCAAAATGCACCAGCTCGACTTCAAAGAATACTATTGGATGTTTCGGTATACTCTGCAAAAATTATATACAAAAAAGGAAACGAAATACCAATCGCTGATCTGTTAAGTCGAGACATCAAACCAGACAACAATCATGAAGAAACCGAAGAAGAAGAGTTGGTTGTACAAATAATCTTAGCTATGTCTGAAAATGCTAGAGAATCTCTAGTAAAAGCTACAGAAGAAGATAGAGAACTTTAAACTCTCATAACCTATATTAACAATGGTTTTCCAAATGATAGACTTTGTTTACCTGAAATAGTGAGACATTATTATAATTTTCGAGAGGAACTTTCTACCCATGAAGGACTTGTATTCAAAGGAGAAAAAGTTAGAGTTCCAAAATCAAAAATAAAAGAGATGTTAACCCAAATTCATACAGGACATCTTGGAATACAAAGTTGCTTAAAAAGAGCTAGGCAATTATTACACTGGAAAGGACAATATATTGTTGAATTCGTTACAAAATGTGTAATATGTAAGTCAACCCAAAGAAACACCCCCAAAGAGACTATTCTGATGAAAGAAATTCCCAACAGACCTTGGCAGATGGTAGCCACAGATCTGTTCACATATAAAGGAAAATGTTATACAGTGACCGCCAAAAAGTATGTACCATATGGGAAAAATCTTTATTATTGGAGTATTGGAAAAAATATTCTGAGGAAAAGTTTGTGCATGTCCGATAACCTAAAAATCGATTTTGACACATGTCACGTGATCGCTAGAATGGCGCCAAAATGAAAAAAATTGCAATGCAAAGGCAAAAAAAGGGGTAAGATGGCAAGATATCAAAAAAAATTATTTGAAAAAGTCACTTAGAATTCAATTTTATACACATTAACGAAGTTTCAAGAGATAATTCAAAAAAATTGAAAATAGCAATTTTTTAAAAATATTTTCCCATCTATTTAAAAATATTATTTTTTTTCTTATGAATAGCTTGACTATACTGAAACATTTGCATTTTAATGATAATGACAAAACTTTCTCATTTTCTCCACACCAGAGGGCACTAAATTAAAAAAATTGGTTTTTGCCAGAACCCTCGCTGTTACATTGGTTCTTTTCTAACAGTTATATCAGAATTCCAAGACTATCGTGTTGATATGGCAATCTAGAAACACCATGTTTCCTGATTTTAATCAAGTTTCAATAATAATGCTGTATGAGCGTTTTACTTTGCACATAAACTTTAAGAATCTTTAATTTGATGCACGATTATCATCGGAACTTGATTATAATCTGGAAATTACCATGTTTTTGGAGTGTCATGTCATCACAATGTTCGTGGAATTCGGATATAACTGTTAGATACGAACCGATGTAACAGCAAGGGTTCTGACAAATTCCCATTTTTTCAATTTAGTGCCCTCTGGTGTGGAGAAAATGAGAATGTTTTGTCATTATCATTAAAATGCAAATGTTTCAGTATAGTCAAGCTATTCATAAGAAAAAAAAATTATATTTTTAAATAGATGGGAAAATATTCAAAAAAAATTGCTATTTTAAATTTTTTTGAATTATCTCTTGAAACTTCGTTTATGTGTATAAAATTGAATTCTAAGTGACTTTTTCAAATAACTTTTTTTGACATCTTGCCATCTTACCCTTTTTTTTTGCCTTTGAATTGCAATTTTTTTCATTTTGCCGCCATTCTAGCGATCACGTGACATGTGTCAAAATCGATTTTTAGGTTATCGGACATGCACAAACTTTTCCCCAGAATATTTTTTCCAATACTCCAATAATAAAAAATTTTCCCATATGGTACATACTTTTTGGCGGTCACTGTATATCCATCATCGACAGTTACTAGGGATATATCGATTTTAAAATATTAAAGACAACTACATCCAACGAAATAATAGAGATAATTAAAGATTGGTTCTCCACACATGGTATAGCCGAAGTGGTTGAGTCTGATAATGGACCACAATACTCTAGCAGACAATTCAAAGAATTTGCAAAAGAATGGGGCTTCGAACACCAAACAAGTAGTCCATACCACTCACAAGGAAATGGATTAGCTGAAAGAGGAGTACAGATAGAAAAAAACATTTTACGAAAGTGCTCCATGGATAAGTCTGATATTAAACTAGCGCTTTTAAACTATAGAAATACTCCTAGAAACCAAATCCTTGGAACTCCAAGTCAAAGATTGTTCAGTCGAATAACCAGATCCACCATACCAACTTCCATAGAAAACCTTAAACCAAAAATAGTTGAAAATGTAAGGGAAGAGCTAAAAGAACTAAGGCTGAAACAAAAGAAGTATGGAGATCAACACAGAAAGAATAAAGAAGAGTTACAAGAGGGAGAGAGAATAAGATACAGAATTGATCATCGAATTTGGAAAGGAGGAGAGGTAACAAAGAAGAATGAAAACCCAAGATCAATTATCATTCAAACCGACAATGGAAATCAGATAAGATGAAACTCAGGTATTATCCATAAAACCAACGCCATGATACCTGAAAAGTAAGAAATTTTCATCTTCCCCAACAGACAAAAAATATTTCATCCACCAGATGTTCAAGGACAAAGTACTTTCACTGAACCGAGACCTCAGAGTAGTACACCAGATCGTTCTGCCCAAGAAGATAAACATTTAATCCCAGAAAATGTTTATAGAACCAAGTCAGGGAGACCTGTTAAACCTATAGATAGACTTGATTTGTGAAAATTAAAATTATTAATTTTATTCAAAGTATAGGGGATGTGAGGTGGGCTTTGCGCCACGCTGCAAACGCGCCTTAAGCGTATGTTTTAAAATTGTCAAATCAAGACATGTCAGTTGTCATGTTACGATAAGAAGCGTAAACAGTTGTTGTAAAACTTAATAAATAAAAACTAGATAACAAAATAGATTTTTTACAAAATACAACATTACAGTCTGAAGGACTCATATGGAACAGAGCCACCATTTTAACAGAATGGTTTGGGTAGAGCCCGCGGAGTTCAAAGATAGATATCGATATTTAGTCGTTTTTCCTCCTCTTTTCGAACGATATTTGTTTCGCCTGGAGCGGAAAACTTCATGACAAAAATCGTCATATTCTGATGGTCGAGTAGGACAACATTATTATTTCAACTTGTGATACATCTTTCACCCTTGACGTGTGTACCTGAATGTTGTAACATCAATAAATATCATTAACTGCATTATATAGTGTGGAAAAAGTCCATTCATTATTGTTATTATCTCACACACAGTACACACTCAGCGTCTCAGATCTTTCGGGATAACAAACCACACTGCCGCTATTGAGAAAAAATCAATTACCAATTCATTCCTCGTGAACATCAATAACTCATAAAATGCTCTGCGGCAAGTGTTGTCTATTCACTATTCAAATGAGACGAGAGACGATCTACTTTGTGGCCTTGGAGGTCGCGGTGAAGAGTGAGGAGGTGAGGACCCATCCATCGGCAGAGTCGACTTCGCAAAGGGCTCCGGTAAATAATGAACCTGTGTGACTTACAACAGGGGGCATGCAAGACTGTCTCCCAGGGGGGCGTATTCATTTTCAATCACCACTGGATACTGACTGGATCTGTTTTAATTTTTCATAAAGAAATATATTGTTTCATAACACTTCGTTAACTAATCATTCAAAATTTTATATTAGAGACTGTTTTTTATCGGTTTGATGCACCGGTCAAAACAAAACTCCAGCGTAGCGCCCAAACGCACTTATACAGAGTGTAGTCTCGAACAATGCTTTGTCAACAATCGGAACATGTAGTGATGGTTTTTGAAAATAACATTTTCAATATTTTTTCACAACCCTGTTTTAATCAAGAATATATTTAAAACACGTGCACAAAATTTAAATCAGCTTGTAACTCTGATGATGTCATATCATAATAATAAATCGACATTATTTATCAAATTACCGAAAAAACGGAATTTGGTGAAGCTGTTTTTCAACTCAATTTCCACTGGTTTTTGAAGACGTTACTAATTGTTCAAGAAATAGAAACTACCTAAACACCAAAACTACGTCAAAATCACACTCGACGCGTGTTTCGCTAACAAAGTAAACACCTTCAGGAGCTAAATAAACGCTCACTAAACTACTTGATCTGATCTAATTGTATACCTCATTTTCGAATTTACATGTTCTACTACTTATCTGAGTGGTTAGAAGCGCACTCATTATCAAATTTCCCATTCTTATTGTTTTCCTAACTTTTGGAATTTACCTGGTCTGAAATAAATTTATCCTGCAAAAATTCGAACAAGTTCGAAAGTTTTTCCGGAGAGTACAAATAAATGATAAGAATAAAATCGACAAAGTCGAAGTACCCTTCTCTCCAAATATTTCCACAAAGAGGAAAATATGAGGCGAAAATCTGACAGAAAACAACTACTTCCCTGGCTAATGTCACGACGGATATTGAACTACATCTGAAAGATATTTGTGCAACGTTCTTCCAAAAAGACTCAACTGCAAATACTTATTGTAAACAAACAAAAGATCATCCTCAATTTGGCTTGGGATGACCACCTGCAGACAAGTTTCGAGGTTCTTGCCTCTCATCAGTGCAAGGGTAGGTCCGACAACTTTGAGTTGTCTTGTCCCTGCCAAATGAATTACAATCTTTTGTTTATATAATTATTCCCTACGGATGAAGCAGCGACTCACAGTAAAGTCAGTCGCAGCGACACCCGCCAGGAAAATCAATAAGCACTCCTCGAGACAGCAAAGACTCCAGGTAGAGTAAAATTCGAACAATTTCGAAGGTTTTGCAGTAGAGTACAAATAAATGATAAGAATAAAATCGACAAAGTCGAAGTACCCTTCTCTCCAAATATTTCCACAAAGTGGAAAATATGAGGCGAAAATCGGACAGAAAACAACTACTTCCCTGGCTAATGTCACGACGGATATTGAACTACATCTGAAAGATATTTGTGCAACGTTCTTCCAAAAAGACTCAACTGCAAGTACTTATTGTAAACAAACAAAAGATCATCCTCAATTTGGCTTGGGATGACCACCTGCAGACAAGTTTCGAGGTTCTTGCCTCTCATCAGTGCAAGGGTAGGTCCGACAACTTTGAGTTGTCTTGTCCCTGCCAAATGAATTACAATCTTTTGTTTATATAATTATTCCCTACGGATGAAGCAGCGACTCACAGTAAAGTCAGTCGCAGCGACACCCGCCAGGAAAATCAATAAGCACTCCTCGAGACAGCAAATACTCCAGGTAGAGTAAAATTCGAACAATTTCGAAGGTTTTGCAGGAGAGTACAAATAAATGATAAGAATAAAATCGACAAAGTCGAAGTACCCTTCTCTCCAAATATTTCCACAAAGTGGAAAATATGAGGCGAAAATCTGACAGAAAACAACTACTTCCCTGGCTAATGTCACGACGGATATTGAACTACATCTGAAAGATATTTGTGCAACGCTCTTCCAAGAAGACTCAATTGCAAGTGCTTATTGTAAACAAACAAAAGATCATCCTCAATTTGGCTTGGGATGACCACCTGCAGACAAGTTTCGAGGTTCTTGCCTCTCATCAGTGCAAGGGTGGGTCCGACAACTTTGAATTGTCTTGTCCCTGCCAAATAAATTACAATCTTTTGTTTATCTAATTATTTCCTACGGATGAAGCAGCGACTCACAGTAAAGTCAGTCGCAGTGACACCCGCCAGGAAAATCAATAAGCACTCCTGGAGACAGCATAGACTCCAGGTAGAGTAAAATTCGAACAATTTCGAAGGTTTTGCAGTAGAGTACAAATGAATGATAGGAATAAAATCGACAAAGTCGAAGTACCCTCCTCTCCAAATTTTTCCACAAAATGAAAAATATGACAGAAAACAACTACTTCCCTGCCTAATGCCACGACGGATACTGAACTACGTCTGAAAGATATTTGTGCAACGTTCTTCCAAAAATACTCAATTGCAAGTGCTTATTGTAAACAAACAAAAGACTATCCTTAATTTGGCTGTGGATGACCACCTGCATGTTTCTAGGTTCTTGCCTCCGATCAGTGCAAGGGTAGGTCCGACAACTTTGAGTTGTCTTGTCCCTGCCAAATGAATTACAATCTATTGTTTATTATTATTATTCCGTACGGATGAAGCAACGCCACCCGCCAGGAAAATCAATAAGCACTCCTGCTTGTTTTTGATTCAATTACAGAAAAATTTCTTGGAAATTAGTGATTTTGTCGTGAAAAGTGGAAATCTTCTTTTGTACCACGCTTGAACAATAGGCTTTATGCAATGGGTACGAAGTAGGCATGCTGATAAGGGTTCTATTCCATTGTTCAATTTCGAAGTACATTGAATTTTTCTCCTCTGCATAATAAAGTCATAATATTAATATAATATTTCACTATATAAACATGTACAATAAATGAATAAATAAATAAATAAATGAAGATACAAAACAATATAAAAACAATAAAAATACAAATGAAACATATGATAGCCGCGATTTAGTGCTTTCCTGCTCATAGAAGAGAACATAGGCATCTCCGCTCAACAGGGATCTAGATGAAATTGGGGTCACATGTGAATCATTGTATTCATGACACGTGCTCGCATACGGATGTCTACAGTAGACTGTGTAGTGTCCGCTAAAGGGAGCCCCACTATGATTAGATAATGCATATAGACTATATCGACAAGGGATTACGTTTTCTGTCCATAATTACTCATATCCAATCCCTCTAACGGAAAATCTATGGTAACATGCAATTTTCCTTTTTCTGTTGAAGGAAACCGTTTCAAATGAATAACTAAAATTTTCGGGAATCTATGAATCGATAGGGATTTCGTGCACTTCCTTCTCTCTTTGCACTTCGCAAATGTCGGCTTCTCGTCACCATCCAAAGTTTCTTCCCTTCTGGTATTGAGAGGGAAAGATCCCAAAACGGATCGAAAGAGACTGAACAGTAACCACAATAAGTACATTTCAATGTAGATTTCAACTGGCCAACGAAGTTGTCTACAATTTTGGAATTGTCAGTCCTTAAGTATCTTGACTCTTGAGCCTTCTCACTGTCACTCAATTCCTCATCTGTCTCTCTCATTAAGGGTATGGGCTTTTCCGTTACTCTACTGACGTCTTCATGTAGACCCTCTAACAGGAATGGTAAGAACTCTTGAATATCTTCCTGGGCAAAACCGATGAAACGAGGAGCGATTCTTTCGATTTGACTTTTCAAGGAGACTGTATTAACAACTGTACCAGACGAATCATCTGACCAAAGTTCCTTGTTCACTTGGGCAAATACTTTGATTAAAGCTCCCTCCCTAGATAAGTTAGTGTTTATATCCCTTGTGTGGGCGTCTCTTTTCAAATACTCCAATAACCATCTTGTGTTCGATAAACACTGGATAATACTGTTCATGAAGCATGTGTTACCAATATATTTCGACTCATTAAGACCTAGAATTTTGACAGTACTATGTCCTATGGGCATGTTGGAGCTGAAGCTGTTTTTGCTGCGTTTGCCACTACTATCGTCTTCGGAATAGTCTATGATGTGCTGATTACCCCTGTATCTTGATCGGTGTGATGAGATATTAGAGTTAAGACTGTTGGTTATTGAGTCGCTTGAACTGAAACACCGATTGATGTTATTTGGTATTGGGTTGGGTATAGGAAGGTGCTTTTTACACCTTGGAATGTTGAAAAATTCATCTAAATGACGATCTACAGGAACTGTTCCCAATACCGAAGCTGCATTGCCTCTTTGAATGGCGATACTGATGCGTTGAAGAAGTAATCTGGTGGAACGGCTATCATTGGTCACCTGAAAAATTTTTCAACCAATATCTCTGATGACCAAATACTCCATAGGTTTCGATTGCAACAGGGTAGAATTAATAGATAGAAATTTCCCAAGTTTTGGTATTTTTTTATTCTAACTTTTTCTCCAATTTCTGCAGCAGCACCCTGACGAATTGAGGTGGAGTTCAAATGTGATGCGGCCATAGTATATATACAAGTGAAATCTCATACGACTGGTTTGCCAAATTTCCAGGGAATCAATGACATTCCATCCGGTCGTTTACCGTCATCACGACTAACACCTGATGGTTCTAAGATTGCTGGAATTTTAGCCGTTATCAAAGCTCTCTTCAACAAATCATTCACTGCATTATGACGAGATCTTCGACCAGCGCTGAATTTACCGCTCAAACCACTTACATCAGATTCATCAACTTCAGCACCACATTTACATTTATGAGGAACACAAATGGAAGAACCCAGTCGAAGTCCAACAGAAATTCTGAATGTCTCATCGTCAAGATTATCCAAAGAAGCAACTGGTAGTGCATTGATCTACGCTCCTGATTCCTTTGAAGCCACTGCATTGAGACGAGCCTTCTGAGAAGTAGATTCAGCTGTTTCAAGCAGATTATCCAAATTAATTTTCAAGAGCGGACGATCCCAGGTACTTTGTCTTTTCTTATCAAAATCTTGCAAAGGAAGTTTGACTTTAGAAATCCATAACTTTTCCCACTCTTCATAAAATGAATCTCTTATTCCAAGAAAATTTAATGGAAGTATCGAGTTCAACAGATGAGACACACTGTTGAAGGATGATGAAAAGGCAGGTAAGATGACTGATGGTGCCAAACGAATTCCCAGTCCCCCCCTGTTGACGGGAAGTGTTGCTTGAAGCCAACTCTGGATGCAGAATTGATTATTGGTTATCGATTCGAGAGAGCTATAAATCAAATCATCGAATTTTTGAATTTCTGAATCAACATACCATGTTGGAGAACACCTGAGTAAGTACATCAGTTTTGGTAAAGCCAAACAGTTCTTGAGTAGGAAAAAAGCAGCAAAGTCATTAGTCGTCAATTTTTCTAGATTTTTTTTGTCATCAAATCCAAAACAGTTAGAATGGAACTATTTCAGAGCAGATAAATTCCAAAAATTAGAAAAAAAAAGAGTAGGAAATTTGATCATGCGTGTGCTTCTCAACCCCTCAGATAAGTATCGAAAATGAGATACTGGACGCCTATGGTGTCATTCAATGAGAACAAATATTATTTATTTCTATACCACATAAGTATTTTTACTCCTAGGAATACTGAGCAAACAGTATATATCCAAACCAATCAT
Source organism: Chrysolina oricalcia (assembly GCA_944452925.2). Classification (NCBI taxonomy): domain Eukaryota; kingdom Metazoa; phylum Arthropoda; class Insecta; order Coleoptera; family Chrysomelidae; genus Chrysolina; species Chrysolina oricalcia. The sequence continues at coordinate 19,178,955 of OX101809.2, read as the reverse complement.
ATTTCTCCATCCTCAGCACCCCCAACTTCAGATTGTTAAATAGAACTACTTTACTTGTGATAAATCATTTTGAGAGGAATTCAAATACAAATACATCGGTGTAATGTAATTGAGAATCAATCAATTGTAGTGGAAGTTTTAATGGAAAATAAGTGTAAGTCAAGACAATTTTTTTTTTCATCACTTACAATGATATCATCATTCGATAGGTTCAACCATTCAGTTCCATAAAGAAGTAAACGAGATTTTCGAAATGTATTCACACATTTCTCCACATTTGTAGAATCACTGTACGACATACGCATCTACTTGCAATTGACATAAACTTTGCATTTCATTAACCTCCACAAAAGAAGTCTAACGGTGATAAATCAGGAGATCTAGTAGGCCAATTTATACCGATCCTCCACTCCATATCCCATAAAAATTCATCTGAAACTTGAGTACCGCTCCAAAAAAATGTGGAGGATCTTCATTTCGTTGAAAGGTGAGCTGATTTGAAGAAGATATTCTGAGTAGCTGAGCGATTTTATGGTTATAGTTATATTGAGAAAGCCGAGAAACTTTTTGAGGTCATAAAATTATTGCAGGTTTTGATAAACATACGATTTTTACAGTATTCTGAATTTATTGCAGAACATTTGCTGGTTTTGGTTCCCAAATTACTGTGGTACGTCACTGCATTGAAAAATAATATGATTTCAGAAATAATAGTTTGGAAGGTGAGGCAGAGGTTTTAAGAAAATAGTTCATGAACATATAGCCATCTTTATTTTATATTTATGTTTTGATTCTCACGAAGAGAAAAGTGCTGTAATGTTCAAAGAATATCATGAGAGTCGAGTGAAAGTAATAGGTAGGAATTGGTGTTCTTCTTGAATTTCTGCATGCTGTATGCCTCATGGAACACTCCCCAAGCAGTGCGTTCCAAAGCTTTGCCGTTCGTTGGAAGAACGAGACCTGGAAAAGAGACGTTCGACCTCATCGATGGAGGAACTAGGAAAAATTAATATAGTAGGAATTAATGGAAATTAGATCACAGATAACTCAAATATTTTCAATATATTTTTCACAAATATAGGAAATAACTTAGCAGAAAAGATAATACAAAAAAATAGAAGAGATCCTTATAGAAATTTTATGATTTCGGATAAAACACTGAAGGAGTCTATATTTTTAGAGCCTGTGTCAGAAAATGAACTAATTGAAACCATTTCAACATTGAAAAATAAATGTGCCGCTGGAGAAGATGGAGTATCAAACGACACTAATTAAATCTATACATTCTAGTATCATTGTCCCTCTGAAACATTTGATATATTTATCATTCGAAACTGGTATAATATCTACCTTTCCAGTGGAAAAATGCAATTATCACACCCATTCATAAATCTGGTGATTATAAGACCCCAAACAATTATAGACCCATCTCAGTTATAAACAACTTAGCAAAAATATTCGAAAAATGCCTGAAACACCGTTTGATGAATTTTTTTACCAAGCATAAGTGTATCTCGGAAAAACAGTACGGATTTCAGAAAAACATGAGCATAGAAAATGCAATTATGGATCTAACTAAAAATGTCGTCGGAGGCCTGGATAAGTCGAAAAAATTGTCTTGCGGTATTTCTCGACCTAGCCAAGGCTTTCGACACTGTGTTACACAATATTCTACTTGAACGTCTCAGTAATGTTGGCATACGTGGCGTAGCACTGAATCCACTAGAAAATCAATTACAGAACAGAGCACAGCTGGTAAAAATTGAAAATTGTCTCAGTAATCCGCTGAATATCGCAGTCGGTGTTCCTCAAGGTACAGTACTAAGGCCAATTTTGTTCCTCGTGTATATTAACAACAATGCTGCCCTTCATGGCCACTTAGTTTCATATGCAAATGATACTGCTATTGTTTTTATAAATGACACTTGGGAAAAGGTATATGAATCTACTGAATTAAGCCTCTCTCAAATTCATAGTTGGTTGAATCACGGCCAATTAACAGTAAATTTTCAGAAGAGTAATTTTATCACCTTCTCTCTGACCAGTATGAAGACCAACCTACATAAAGATATATTTCCATACAAAGCAATTCTTGTGATGAAATATGCGTCAAAGGTTGTCCACAGATCGAACAAACTAATATAGTAAAGTATCTCGGTGTGTTGGTGGATCAACACATGAGGTGGGATGAACATGTAACAGAGAAATTACGACAACTAATACATAAGTTTTATTCGTTACGTGATATTCTAAACAGGAAAAACCTTTCAATAGTTTATAACTCACTAGAAAAGTCAATTTTAAGATATTGCATAGTAGTTAGGGGAGGTCTTTATCACAACACTCAAAAAAAAAATTGCAAACTACTCAAAATTGCTTGCTAAGAATACTTTTCAAAATGGACAGATTATATAATACAATACAAGAAAACTTTTTGCATATCATTGTCTGTTATATACATATCGAAAGGCAAAGCCAGTTGTTAATCCTCTCAAACATTATGTCAACCGATTCATAGAAAACAAATCTATTGATTGCCGATTTTCAAGAAAAGTCGCTTACAAAGATTCGTTTTTTTTATTGGCACTAAACTATATAATGCACTACCTACCATTATATGTGAAAGAATTGGGAAGGGAAAAAGAAATTAATGTTAATCTATACCTGTAATTATATATTTAATAAATATAATGTATACAATAAAAATAAAAATATAACTAAATATGAACTCAAAGGTGCGATTTAGTGCCTTCTTGTTCATAAAACAGAACGTAAGCTTCTCCGCTCACGAGGGATCTGGATGTAATTTGAACAAAAAATCAAAAACCTTAGATTGAAATCTTAATCTCTTCTTTATACTATGGAGCAAATATCATTGATCACTGTTATGATATTTTTGCGAAATTAATGTTAATCTGTAACACCTGAAAATTCAACTACCAAATACTGTCCTCGCATTGAACTCTAAATCTCTATTTTTACTCCAAAGTCAATTCAATATTATTGATCACTTTTCTGATGCATAACCTGTCGCAACCTGCTGCATATTTTTCTGGAAGATCATTAAGAAGTACAAAACACAAGCACCTGAGCTTAGTTAGACTTCTTACTGATCGAAGAAATACAATATCGTTAGGTAACCTTATTCACAAATAAAGATAAAAATGCCGACAAACTGTATTGTAATGTACCTGATTATGTAATGTATTATTCATTTATTATTATATTATTATATTATTATATTATTATATTATTATATTATTATATTATTATATTATTATATTATTATATTATTATATTATTATATTATTATATTATTATATTATTATATTATTATATTATTATATTATTATATTATTATATTATTATATTATTATATTATTATATTATTATATTATTATATTATGGGCCGTGGTTGGTAGGGTCGTAGGGTCATGGGTTCGATTCCCACCATGGTCACCGGTCTCGTGCATGGCATCACACGTTGAAAGGTAACGGCTGCGTCTTCCCTAGTTCGCACAAGTCTTTCGAAGACTTATGAGGGTTGCGCACAGGGATGCAACAGATTGATGAAAATAACTATCTCAACAACAACATTGTCTCCAAAGTGAAGACAAAGAGATGTGAAGACTGATCTCGACGAGTCAGACTCGATGGTACCGCTAACGGTTGAAAGATAGATGAAATTTCAGAAGAGCTTCGTCTATGAAAATATCTGTAAAACAGAGATAGATCACCAACCAATCTGCGGTGTTCCAGAGAAGTGAGTCGTCAGATTTTAAGCTCAGACGAAATCAACAATACCAAATTAGACACAATAAATTCTACCAAGTTCCTAGGAACTATTGTGGAGTAATTTAGATTTTAATCTGCAAGTTGAGGCAATCTGCAAGAAACTAGGAAAACTATATTATGCATTCCGAACACTGAAAGAAAACTATCACAGAGCACATATGGTGAACATTTACTATTCACTCATCTACTCAACGATAAGCTCAAATATTGTAGTATGGGGACGTGCCACTGACTTTTTTAGAGTGTCCGTAATACAAAAACGATTCATCCGCTTGATATTTGATCTCGGTTACATTGACTCATGCAGAGAAACTTTCGCACGTAATAAAATAATGACATGCACTTCTATTTACCTATACAAATTACTGACGCACACCTTTCATAACCTTTCCAAATTCAAGAAAAATAAAGATGTTCACGATTACCCAACAAGGAAAAAAACGATATGCATTTCCAGAAATCCAATAAAACGCACTTCAGAAAGTCTCCCGCATACGCTGGATCTCTCTTCTTCAATATGATAGCGCCACAAATGAAGAATATTTCATGCGAAAGAAAATTCAAAAGTGCGACAAAAAATATTTCTAAGAAAATCCGATTTATTCGCTAGATGAACTCACTCAGTCTATTGAATCAGTGCGCTGACACGTTCTTGACTCAACTTTGGTCTAGCATTTTTATTTCTACTGTCACTTTTTATATATACTTTCTTTGTAGTTTTTGTATTATATAAACGAAAAAGAAATCTGTAGTTCACAATGAGCTTATGACAAGAGGCATAAGATGTCCGGAGGACTGCTCATTGCTAATATCCTATACAATAGGAAAAGTTGGATCGAAAATCCATCAGAAAACAACTACTTTCCTGGCTAATGCCACGACGAACATTGAATTACATCTGATGAAATTTCCGTGCAGAGTTCCTACAAGGTTATCTCTCTTTTTCGTTTCATATACGGTCTTGACGATCGAGGAGCACGGATATTGTTTGGTTGGACTTCCGGCGCTGGGATGGCGCTCGCAGTTTGGAGTTAATCCACTGTGCGGGCGCGATCTCAGTTTCGGTCTTTAAATGGGAATGGTCGTCGATTCATTCGTTGCAGTCATTAGTTATTGACTGCTAGACCTACCCTATACTGATGAGGAGCAACACTCCGAAATCGATATATAGGTGGTCCGAATATGATCATTCCCATGCAACCAAGCAATTGCAGAGATAACCTTGTAGGAACTCTGCACGGAAATTTCATCAGATGTAATTCAATGTTCGTCGTGGCATTAGCCAGGAAAGTAGTTGTTTTCTGATGGATTTTCGATCCAACTTTTCCTATTGTATAGGATATTAGCAATGAGCAGTCCTCCGGACATCTTATGCCTCTTGTATTATATACTTGTGTAATTTTTATTTATACACCTCTTTGTAATTTTAAGTACCACTGTTTTAATGTTTTTATGTCTCAGATATCGTCTCATTTTGTGTATGTCCCAATCGTATTATTTTATTTATGTATATTTCTATTTATATTTACATCTATATTTATATTGACCTATATGTCATGCAAATGATCTCTAAGGATTAATTAACATATCTATCCAAGGGGCCAGGTAGCCGAGTGGTTAAAGCTACATTGTTTCAATCACTTTTGGCTGCCAGTCAGAGGTTCAAACCCTAGCGACTGCAGAACTTTTTCTGATGGCCCGATGAATCGCACGTAAAAAGGTAAGACCTCGTTAATCCTTAGCTCGCACAAGTTTCGACTTCTGAGGGCTGCCGTTTGTAAGGGGACGACAGCTGGTTAACGGAAAAAACAAGTTCAACAATTTCAATCCATATTTTGTTAAATTTGTTAAAATTGTTATTTCCGTCAACCGATTGCACCCAACGCGCAACCCTCAGCAGTCCTCGATAGACTTGTGTGAGCTAGGGAAGACGCAGCCCTTACCTTTTAACGTGTAATGCTATGCACGATACCGCTCCAGAAGCGAACGCTCTACCAGCACGACCAAAACAGTATTCCAGGACAGGTCGGATCTGTGCCTCATGAATAATAATCAACTGACGACATGTGAAATAGCTCTTGGCACGACGAAATTCCAATGACACTCATCAAAAACAACATAGATCACTTGAGCAAGCCTTTGGCATTCTTATTCAACTTTTCATTTTCTACGGGCACATTTCCTGAATCATTCAAAACTTCAGTTGTTATTCCAGTTCTGAAAAAAAGAAGCAAATTAGACCCAAACAACTACAGGGGCATTTAACTTTTACCTAGTTTTTCAAAACTCCTAGAATGGCACGTTAACTAACTACTACAACAACAACTATTATCTTATCTCCGGGAACATAATATTTTGACCGATTCTCAATTTGGCTTCCGAACAAATATGAATACAGCTGATGCAACTTTTACCCTGTTAGAACATGTAAATGAAATAATCGAAAAAAACAATGACCCATTGGGTATTTTTTGCGATCTATCCAAGGCTTTCGATTGTGTTGACCACGACATTCTTTTAGATAAACTTGAGTATTATGGCGTGAGTGGTATCGCCAAGAAATGGTTTGAAACGTATCTCGGTCATAGACAAATGAAAGTGAAAGTGGAAACCAGAAAAAATAACAATCTCATCAACTTCTACTCAGAAACAGTTGATATTAAAAAAGGTGTCCCGCAGGGCTCCATCCTTGGGCCCACATTATTTCTTGTCTATATCAACGATATTGTTTGTAATTTTCCATGCGTATCATTCTCACTCTTTGCTGATGATACGAGCATTATTATTCATCACTCGGAAATCCAGCAGCTTTTAGCCCTAACACGAGAGACTGTTAATGGTATTATGAACTGGTTTAGTGCTATAAAATTGTTTCTGAATGTGACCAAAACACAGGGAGTCTTATTTAACCCATACAAAAATCAACAACTTAATAACCTGGTAGTTGATGTAGAAGAAGGCATTATAAATACTTCCGAAACATCGAAATTCCTTGGACTCACTATCGATAGTAATTTGAACTGGTCTGAGCAAAACTGAATGTGAAATTTAGTAGAGTATATTCGCAATGAGAACAATAAGAATAAACACCAATGTAAAAGTAGCCAAAACAGTATACTACGCGTACTTTCACAGTTTGCTACAATACGGTATTGAATTTTGGGACACAGCCGTTGAGTCCCCTTCCACATTTATAATACAAAAAAGAGCAATCAGAACTACTTTTGGATTGAGCTATAGAGAATCATGTAGGGATCATTTCGCAAATCACAAAATATTTACACTTACCAATATATACATCTACAAAGTTTCACTTCTCATCCGCAAAAAACGTGGTTCCCTCTTACGTCCCGCCGATAGACATTCATACCCTACCCGGAATCAATTAATAATATTACCAAATTACAATTACAACAGAACTCGCAGGGGACCTTTGTACATAGGTATCAAGGTTTACAATCACCTCCCTCAAACACTCAAAATATTAACCGACCGAAAATTCAAAATGAAACTTAAAAATCTACTGCATAGTCATGTCTTCTATAATCTTGATGAGTTTTTTCAATTTAAATTTTAAAGCATGCCTTTTTATTTATGTCATAATGTAATGCTTCGAACTGATGATACCTATAACCTAATATGATGTTATTATTATTTCTATATATTTATATATTTGTGAGCTAGTCCTTCCCTATGCCTTTGGCAGTGAGAAGGTACCTAATTAATTTGATATTAACCTTTAACAATGTAATTTTTCATCATGTATCTTCTTCTGGGAAATAAATGTCTTTGTCTTTGTCTTAGAAAACAAAGTTTTTGAGAGGCACTTTTGGCAATGGACCTCACATGGCTTTCCCATGACAGAGTACTGTTGATGGTAATACCGAGCATCGAAATGAAGGACTCCATTCTTATGGACACTCCTGGCATGAATACAATGGCCACTGATCGGCCTTTCTAGAGAAAAAACATCCTTGGGTTTTATTAGTAATGATTGTTTTTATTGATAAGTTCATACATACATTGATACCCAGTACATAATTCTTATCAAAATTCAGGATTCACTTTTCATTTATGCTCCAGACATGGTTTGCATTGAATTCTACCAAGTTGTTGGATCCCCATTCTAGAATTTCCGCCAGGTCCATATTTAAATCGTCTACGTTGCTTCCTCGTTCTCTTCTAGCTTCTAGCTTTGGAAGAGATTGCGATATGAAGGGTTCTATTATCCGATGAGTGCATACAGACTTAAACAAACAGGTAATTGGATAACCCAACCACAAACTGGTCACACCAAAATCATCCATGAAGTCAACATTACCGAACTGGAAATGATTTCACACTACATGCTACCAGAATACTCGTACGAAAAACCATTTAAAACGCAGCTCAAGTGGAACGAATGGGATTCGGGAGTAGAATCACCATCATCTGGAAACATTATCTGGTACACAGCTGGTTCAAAAACAGATGAAGGAACAGGAGCAGGAATATATGGAGTGAGGCCAAAAAGGAACGCAATAGTCCCACTTGGTAACAACACCACAGTATTCCAAGTAGAGACACATGCCATAAGGACATGCATACAGATGAATCTAGACCGTGGGTATGGAAGAAAACACATATGCATTCTATCTGATAGCCAGAGCGCTATAAAAGCTCTGAACTCAATACAGATAAAGTCTAAGCAAGTCTGGGAATGCCTTCAGAGCCTCAATGAACTGTAGAAACGCAACAAGGTTACACTTGTGTGGGTGCCCAGGCATAGGGGAATCGAAGGCAATGAAAAAGCAGACCAACTTGCAAAGAAATCATCTGAATCATCATTCACAGGTCCAGAACCAGCGTTTGGAATTAGCAAAACCCGATGCGGAAACCTAATCAAACGTTTGTTTGAATGTTTTAGACGATGTAGTAACTTGATTACTTATATTTCGGACGTCCATCATCTTAATGGTTGAAAGATTTCTATCTCTTTCAAATTTGAAAGAGATAGAAATCTTTCAACCATTAAGATGATGGACGTCCGAAATATAAGTAATCTAATCAAACGTATTGGGACCAAATCGAAGGGCATCGACACAGCACAGCAATGGTGAGGCACCTGAGCCAAACACTAACGGCCGACACATTCAACCTTAATAGATCTAAGATATGCACGATCACCGGCTTACTAACCGGACACTGCGGTCTTAGAAAACACCCACACACCATGGGAATAAATAGAGAAACCGTGTACTGCAGACTCTGTGGTGACAAGAAGGAAACAGCCTCTCACATCATCTTCGACTGCGACGCGCTGCTCAACAAGCGCAACAGAATATTTGGACAGATCAACCTAGAAACAGGCATGAATCCGAAACACCTAGTAAATAGACTACTAAACCAGGTGAAAAACAGGCCTATTTAACTAGGAACCCCTGACGACAGAACAATACAATAGACCCCAGCTGGTCTCAGTGTTAAGGGAAACCACAAGGTAAACCCGGTATCTCGCTCGTCGGCCTTTAACCAACCAACCATCCGTAAAGCTTTGCACTGGGCATGAGCACTGGGTAGTGGCCTCCAACAAGTTATTGATGTGAAGGAGAAACAGTGTTGGTGCTAAAATGTGTCAGATGAAACTCCATCTACCACCACGTGAAGAAATCTGTCTGAGTGAAGGCTATTACACAACTGGGGGGCATGCCATAAGATAGAAACTTGGCGAGGAGTCCCTGGTGCCAAACGCGAGAAAACGCCTTGAAGATATTTAACGCCACGGCCAGAGTTTTACCATATTTTTCATTGGATCGTTGGCATAAATGAAAGACCTAAGCAAGCACCAATTGATCTTTGATAACGGAAACCATATTGTCTATAATTCACAATTCCTGATCTAGATATTCCATTATCTCGATGTTGATGGCTTTTTCCATGACGTGATAACAGATAGCAGTGTGATAGATCTGTAGTAGCAAGGTAGGGTTTTTTCTCCCTTTTTTGGGAACTGGTTGTACTCATGCTATTCTTCAGTTGGACGGAAATACCCCCAAATCATAAGAGAGGCTGAATAACTTGCAAAGAACTGGTGTAAGTTCAGGGGCACATTTTTTGAGAACGATCGGAGAAATTATACCAGATCCACTAACTTTGTTGGAGTTAAGTTCTAGTAAAATGCGTCTGATAGTTCGTTGGCGAATGGTAATCTCAGGCAAATGACCATCAATGGGAGTGATGTTCTGTGGTTGTTTTTCCAGTGAATCCAGAGTCGAATTTGCAGCAAACATGCAGCAAATACATTGGCTCCTTCCTAGACGTTCGTGGCTAGTGTTCCATCTTCCTTTGTTAGGGGAGGTAATGAGCTTGATGTGAAGTTTCTTCCCACAGCAAAAGACCAAAATGAGCCGGACCCGTTAGGATTTTCGACCAGATTTGACCATATCTTCGCATTGTAAGCCTTTTTCGAAAATGTGATTGTCTCGATACACGTGTTTCTAGCTTCAACAATGATTTTCTTCTTGAGTGAAAATTTGCGCCAAGTAGAGTAATGCAGAATAGGAACAATGCCTCTACAGGAAGCGGTCGTAACCGGACTTAGACAAGTTATACTCAACGACATGCTCCAAAGATATGCAGATTCCCAAATTCCACTTCCAATGAGAGCTCATACCTGAAACCAAAGAGCTCATCAAGTAATAAAAATGTCTGAAGGAGCGATAACAGAAAACACTGTCACCTGAAGGAAAGCAGCAGGAAAACCTCGCAGTTACATACATGTAATCAGTTAAAAATAGTAGCTAGAAATGAATTATTCATCACATTTTTTTACAAGACCATGTAAAATTACTGAAAAATCTCCAAAACGCTGATAAGTAAAAAATGTCGAGAATTCAGAGGACACTGACAAGAGATTTAGAACAACGTGAATGTTTCAGAAGGCAATCGGATGCAGAATTGTACCAAACAAATCCTAATGCGACCTGTCAATGCATATACATCGCTAGCCCGAGTATAAGGGAGATTTACGTGTAGGTTGTACAATGTACATTTCAAATGGATGAATAAAAAGCAGTAGGCAGAAGTGAGTTGTTATTACTTCAAAACTAGGTTCAGTCCCCTCGTGCTACGGTAGTTATATGATTATCGAAGTGAAGGGTATTTCGATGCTTTCAATTTGAAATTGATTTTTATTACTCTCAGATAAATTTCTTGAACTTTATGTTGAGTGACGGTAATGATAATAACAATATTTCGCTACAAACGTTTTAGCTTATTCTAAGAGCTCTTACATATTATGTTTAACTCTTCGTAGACCAGTGCTGATGCATTTTTGAGATAAAAAAATTATTAACAGCATGAGACCTACTGGAAAAGGAGAAAAATATTGTTTGAATGACGGGAAAAATAAATTGGAGTCGAAAAAATGGTGAAGGGTGGAACGGGATGAACTTTTAGGGGTTGAAAGCGATATTTCACGGTTTTTCGAGAATTGCATCGAAAGTTGACCTCCTACCGAAAAAAGTTGAATAGCAAAGTTGTTGATGATAAAAAGGTCTAGAACTTGTCTCACATTTTTTCACATTACCTCAAATTTCTCGGAAAAATCGGACAAACCAATTTTTTAGTATTATTTTCACGAAATTTGGTGTAAATATACCTTGTTATGTTTCAAGTAAGCAGTAATTTTTTTGTATCGGAATACAGATTTTTCCTTTTTTTGTTCGACAAATTCCGAAAAATTACCTCATTTTTAAAAAGTTTCACCGATAAAGTTCGTCTTTTCAAGCACGCCAGCCGCCAGTTTTTTTCGTTGAAGCGTCTACTTTCAGATTATATAATAAAAGAGTAACACCACTGTGGTAATTTTTTCCAGAAAACGCAAAAAAATGAAAAAAACAGATTTTCAAAAATCAATTTTTTTTATTTTTGTTCTAAACTCATATTTATTTATTAAAATTATGGAAATTAACAGTTGAAACCTTTTAGAATAATAATTTCATCTTACCTTGATAGGTACAAAGAATAAACAAGGACAAAAATAAGGATTTGATTATGATAGAAGGGCGAAAGGAGGTGAACTTTTGGGGGAAAAAATGGTTTCTCACGATTTGCAGCTAATATTAACCTTATACAAAAAAAAATAAACGGAGAAGTTGTTGGCAACAAATAGATCTACAACTTTTGTATTGAAGAATTTTCGAAATAACCTCAAATTAACCATCAAAATGGCGGAAAACCGATTTTGCAGTATTTAATTTTTTTCTCGAGTATGTAAGATTTAATTCACAAGAATTTGTAGCAATATGTTTTTTTTGGTGTCAAATGAGCATGAGTTTTTCGCAATTCAGAAGACTACTAGTTTTCGATTTATATGTAAATTTTTCGAAAGAAATATCCTTATCTTCCACGAACAATTGTCTTGATATTTTTTGTATTTTGAAGGTTTATAAGTGATCATTTCAATTGTTGAAATGTCTACTTTCGAATGGACCATTTGAAAGTAGACATTTCAACAATTGAAATGATCACTTGAAGATGATTTTTTTTTGAAAAAATGTCTATAACTTAAATACTAGTCATCTTCTGAATTGCGAAAAAATCATGCTCATTCGACACCAAAAGAGACATATTCCTACAGATTTTCATGTAAATTTAATCATTTATAAGCGAGAAAAAATTAAATACTGAAAAATCGGTTTTTCGCTATTTTGATGCTCAATTTGAGGTTATGACGAAAAGTGTTGAATACAAAAGTTTTCGATTTTTTATTATCCACAACTTTTCCATCGAACAATTTCCGCTTCCAACAATTTCACCATTTTGAGTGTTTTCGTGGTCAAATATTTTTTTCATCAAAGTTGGGACCTCTACAACATTCTCCACCTTATGGTCCTTGCCTGTTTACTTTCTTTCTTATTTTAGGGGTTTAAAATTCGTTTTGGCACCAGCCTAACTAGGAACCGCCCCCTTTCTGAGTACTTCGGTTCGAAAAAAGTAACTATTTCGCTGCAAAAAAAAACTACTTCAGAACATAAAACGGTATATTTCCAATAGATTTTGCTACTGACACACAACTTTTACACAAAAATAAAATAAAACCCAATTAAAACGGTTTTTCCGATTTTCTCAGAAAATATGAGGTTATGTGGAAAAATCTCCGACTCGAAAGTTGGAGATCTTTTCATTGCCAACAACTTTTTCTTCAATTTTTTCTTGTAGCAGGTTGATTTTCGCTGTAAATCGTGAGAAACCATTTTTACCCCCAAAAGTTCACCTCCTTTCGCCATTCTATCATAATCAATTCGTTATTTATGTCCTTGTTTATTTTTTGTACCTATTAATTTTCATTCTAAAAAGGTTTCAACAATAAATAAATATGAGTTTAACAAAAATTCAAAAAATTGATTTTTAAAAATAAGTTTTTTAATTTTTTCGCGTTTTCTGGAAAAAAATTCCACAGTAGTGCTAATAATCTAATGGTGGATTTATGCAGCAGTCATAAGTCATAAGTTTTAAGTCATAAAGAAAAATATTCGTCAATGATTGGTTGAACCGTTTATTCCAACCAATCATTGACGAATATTCCTCCTTATGACTTAAAACTTATGACTGCTGCAAAAATCCACCATAAAGGTAGACGCTTCAACAAAAAACTGGCGGCTGGCGAGCTTGAAAAGACGATCTTTATCGGTGAAACCTTCATTCGAAAATAAGGTTGTTTTTTCGGAATTTGTCGACAAAAAAAGGAAAAATCTTTAATCCGCTACAAAAAAATTACAGCTTACTTGAGAAAGTCACCATCTGAATTGCGAAAAAATCACGTTTATTCGACACTAAAAAAGACATATTTCAACAAATTTTCATCTAAATTAAATAATTGAATACTAAAAACTGAAAAAAAAAATTATACTGAAAAATCGATTTTCCGCCATTTTGGCGATTGATTTGAGATTATGTCAAAAAATGCTGTAAAAAAGTTTTTGATTTTTTCATTATCTACAACTTTTCTTCTAGAATATTTTTCGCTAGGAAGTCACGTGTTGCCACAAATCGCAAAAAACCGTTTTCAACCACTAAACTGCATCCCCATTTCACCATTTTGAGTGTCTTCGTGTTTAAATATTTTTTTCCTTAAAGTTGAAACCTCAACAACATTTTCCACCTTGTCCTTGCCTGCTCCTTTTTTTTACTCAAAAATTATAGTCAACAGTCTATTATGGTGCCCAGTTAATTTCCACATACAACGTCTTTTTATTTTTGAGACTGTCATCTTTTCCTAATTGAATTTATTTCAAAATTTATGCGACATGAAAACAACTGAAAATTGGCGGTTAATCAATTCAAATGCCATGAACTTCGTATCCGAGCATTACACAAATGTTATTCAAACAACCCACTGTCATGAACTGCGGTTGACTAATCAAAACGTCGATTCTTATTTGGTCGAACGGTTTAATTGTGCTCGGGGCTCTCAACTCTCAACAGTAGAAGTGAAAATGTAAATGAGAGTAGGGGGATGCAAAACTTCCCTTGACCGCAAGATAGATTGATTTCCTATTTATGGATGCTCTTCGGGATAATGTAGAGTCATTGTTACTTTGCTGTATTGAAAAACAGGATATCGGTTGATTTGTAGTTGTGAAAGCCTTTTTTTTCTCTTTTCATTCCTCTTCCAACTTGGCATTTCCTACACTTGGTTTAACGTCTTAAAATGACTCCGAACAATTTAATGGAAAACTCTACAAAATCAGCGGGATTTCTAGTTTTTCCTCCGAAATAAGTCAATTTGCTTTGATGGAATGAAAAATTTTGACTCAGAGTTGAAAACGGAAGAAGATCCTGTCTTGCTATTAGCGCACATATTGCAAACTATGCAATACTGCCATTTACACCTTATATTTCCATAAATACTAGATGAAATCGGAAAAAGAAACAATTTTTCATGGTACTTCAGAAGCTCTATTGGAGTGCTTCCTATACAGGGTCTTTCATAATAAATGCGCAGGATGTGATAGCTTGTTCAAAAATATGAAAAAAAGTTTCTATTAACTTACCCTCTAAAAGTCAACATTTTCGAGATACAGGGTGTTGAAATTTAAAAAAAAAAATTAGTTTTTTGCGAATATCTCTGGAACCGTTTATCGCACAAAAAACAGATTTTGAAAGCATTTTCTGCTCATAATAAGCTATGTTTTGTGAAGATTTTTTATTTTTTGAATTTCATAATTGGTGAAGATTTTGAAGGGGTAGTGGGTGTTTTTTCTCCAACTTCTACGCCACTGGTAAAAGTATGATTTTGAGACGCCTACTTGAACCGCCAATGTTTTCTACACAAAAAAGCTACTTTTGGCCATAAGCTCTAAAGTTGACCGTTTTCAAGAAAAATCAACTTTCATGTTGAAAAACATGGTAAATTTTTTTAAATAATTTTTTTCCCAATTATACAAAATCTATTTAAACTTTAAAACAAGTAACAAAACCAAACATTGACTTCCTAATTGCAAAATAGAAAAAAAAACAATAACAATCATACTCAGTTGAATTGTTGCCGTTAGCTTCAATGCACGCAGCAATTTTTCGAGGAAAAAACATTATTTGAACAACATGAAAGTTTATTTTTCTTGAAAACGGTCAACTTTAGAGCCTATTACCAAAAGTTCTTTTTTTGTGTAGAAAACATTGGCGGTTCATATACGAGGTTCAAAATTGTACTTTCTCCAGTGGCGTAGAAGTTGGAGGAAAAAACACCCACTACCCCTTCAAAATTTTCACCAATTATGAATTTGAAAAAATAAAAATCCTCACAAAACATAGTTTATTATAAGTAGAAAATTCCTACGAAATCTATTTTCTGTGCGATAAACGGTTCCAGAGATATTCGCAAAAAACGATTATTTTTTTAAAAATTTCAACACCCTGTATCTCGAAAATGGTGCATTTTAGAGGGTAAGTTAATAGAAACTTTTGTTTATATTTTTGGACGAGCTATCACATCCTGAAGTCCTGCGCATTTATTATGAAACACCCTGTATAATAAATGAAATATTTATGTACTTCTTGTAAATACTTTAAGGTAGCAGGGTTATTTCTATCGGTATACCCGAATGGAGGACCAACAGTTGGGGCCCCTTAAAACGGGTGCATTGCGTTGTGCCCACATCCCATTACACCCACATTTCGTTGCACCCACATTTCGTTCCGCCCACATTTCGTTATGCCCACATTGCGTTGTACCCACAGCTTCCAAACATAGCCGAATCAAGCGCTGTTGCCAAATGCTGACATGCAATTCGCTAAATCAATTGTGGGCCTGATGCATTTCGTTACACCCCAATTCAATGAAGTTGCGTTTTGACCAAATTTCGTTAGGCCCACATCTCATTACACCCACATATTTATCATTCTTTCGGCTGCTTTGTCATCGACATACTTTTGCGACGGTAAGGAAGGAACATCATTCAAGATACGTATGTCACTCGTAGAAAACCTATAACACCTACCAGTGAACTGTTAGGCAAGTCAGCAATTTTATTGAATGTCTCATCAGGCCCACAATTGATTTTTTAGAGAATTGCATTTCAGCATTTGGCAATAGCGCTTGATTCGGCTATGTTCGTAAGCTGTGGGCATAACGAAATGTGGGCGAAACGAAATGTGGGCGAAACGAAATGTGGGTACAACGAAATGTGGGTGTAATGGAATGTGGGCACAACGACATACTTCCCTTAAAACCAGCACCGAATTGCGGACCACCGAAGGGATTATAAATAGAGGGTCGGATTAATATAGCCCAAATTTCCACGCATTCAAATGTCTACGTAAGGTTAGTTCGTTCTGGTTAGATCATATTAAAATAACATGACATCCCTTGTGTATTTCTTTTACGTTTTTATTTAGTTAACTTGGTCCGCAATTCGTGTTAGAATTTACAGGTAGAAAAATAAATTTGCGTAGTCCTTTCTTTTGGTCCTCAATTCGTGTCTGCCCATTCCTATCACATCAACAAGCCCACACCTGTGACTCAAGTGTCCTTGATCATATATTTTTGGGAAGTTAGCCTAATTTCGACTTCGCAACTCGGAATTAGTATAATTCAATCTTTGCAACTCGGAATTAGTATATTTCCGACTTTACAACTCGAAATTAGTATAATTTCGACTTTACAACTCGGAATTAGCCTAATCCCGACTTTCCAACTCAGAATTAGCCTAATTCCGAATTTGCAACTCGGAATTGGTATAATTCTGACTTTACAACTCGGAATTAGCCTAATTCCGACTTCGCAACTCGGAATTTGTATAATTACGACTTCACAACTCGGAATTAGTGTAATCATTGCGATTCCACGACATTGGACTTATAATGAAAATGTAAACTTAAACCGTCCAGCGAGAACTTTGCAGATTTAATATAGCTCATTGGCTCTGTAATCTATAAAAAACATACCAATTTCAGATATGCTATTATTGTGGTTGAACTCTTGGCGGTAACACTAAGATTTTTGGAAACTGTATATTCTAATCATAGCTTAATGTATTACCAGTCCAACTGACATTCTGCATATTCATTTTCAGACCCCATCCACACCACCTAGGAGTCCGCAAAGACCGCCACATACTGGCTGTGTTTCTGTTTTTCTTTGTTTTTGAATTATGTACACCCGGCAATGACAGCAAAACAGAAACCCTTTGATGTTTACCGCCTTCCAACGGAAACGCGAAAAGTTGCTGCAACATAACTTTTGTTGAAGAAAACAGAATTCTTTGGGAGATCGTTTAGTAACGAACAGTCGTTGCCGACCGATGATGAACCCTTCACTCCCATATACACCTACTAAGTAGGCTTATTATGGCAAGTACCTGTCTAAGACCACGACGGGTATTGAATTAAATGTAACAGATACTTGTGCAACGTTCCTCAAGCATCAGAGGACGCAATTGCAAGTGCCCTCTGTGACCAACCAGTAGAATTATGGTTTGCTTCAGTGCAAGGGTAGGTCAACATAGACAGCACTGAAGCCATCTGTTCCCCGTCCAAACCATTACACACTCCTGTTATCTTCTCCCAGAAATCCTCTCTAAATGAGATTAAAATAATTTCGAGCTGGACTATATCCAGCTCGGGAAGTCCAATAGGCCCCGCCCACCGGCGCTCTGGAGCACCATTGGCCGGGCCAAATTCGCCGCTCGGCTATTTAATGATGCCGAGTTGGTGTCATCCTCGGCCAGAAATACAAAAATAAATTTTACTCTGCGAGCGAAGCTCTAATAAGCTCCGCCCACCAGTGGCTTTGTTCCGGCATTGACCGGAGTAAATGTCAACGTTTTCTATTGAAGAAGCCCGTTTTGGCTGGAAAACCAGTCACCCGGGTGCTACGGAAGAGCCCGGATAGTGGTATTCTTCGGGAAGTGATAGCCGGATGGCTCACCCGCGGCTTTATGCCATTTTTGCTGTTTTTAAAGTATTTCTGGCCAGGTTGTAGCTCCTCTTGGGAAATCTACAGCCTGGCATAGGAAAGTGAAATGTCGTTGGTTAAACACCAACATTTTAAGAAAGAATTTGTACTGTTCCTGGCTGATCCTGAAAGAAGAGTTCCGGAGTTGCTGGATGTGGGACGATGCTGTGCTCGGTGAGCGAGCTGGCCGGATGAGGTGAAACATCCTCCAATTTCCGAGTCTCCGTGCACACGCATTTAGTTGTCATTGGCCACAAAAGTTAGTAGTCCGGTAGGTGTCCGACATAGTCCGGTAGGTGTCCGACAAGCAACGTCTGGGAAAAGTCTTCCCAGACAGTCGGACCTCCGGGTGACTCAGCAGTTAGTTGCTTCTTTCCCGTAAAACCTAGAGTATTTCTGGTGTTGGGTACGGCCTGGCATGGCGATGGAAAGTCGTTGGGAACCACCACGACTATTTAAAAAGAATTCGTATAAACTCTCAACGACCAAAATAATTCACAAATTCATAGTCTTTTTCAAGACTATTGCTGCTGTTCCTGAAGAAGATGCTGTACTGGGAAGGAGATCTAGCCGGATGGGGCAAATACTTCGTTATTTCACGATATCTCAGTACACGCATTTTTTTGACACTCTGTCATAATCTGCCAGAAATACTACAGTTTTTGAAGTTTTGGAAAAATACTCGGAGAGTATATCTGGAGGCGAGAGCTCTAATAGGCTCCGCCTACCAGCACTTTTGCGATACCATTGGCCTACTTAAATGTTCGGCAATGGTATAAATATAGGCTCAAATGGCTGTTTTAGGCACACGATTAATCATGCTTTTATGTTTCAGATACCACGAAGAACCGACCAAGTAGTAATTTCAATTTCAGTTAAACTCAGCACACAGCACTCGGCCCTCAGCCGAGAGTTTTTTCAGGCCTTCAGCCAGTTTCAGGGGGGCACCATGCACAGTAAAGTAAAGTCATTGTTTAAAAGTCAACTCATGTCAGATATAAGGGAGCTTCAAGCCGAGAATTGGCTGGGCACTCCATATCAAACGGTCAGATTTTATTCTGCTGATCGCCAGTCATCAGGATGAGGAACCGCTTTAACGAGCGGGGGTGGTGGATAGGGGGGGGTGAGCTTTCGAGTACGTACGAGTGCTGGGGAGTTCATCCTTCCGGGCCTCAACCTTAGGGGGTGCATGGTGTGTGTGTTTTAGGCAGTCATCCAGGAGCCGCCCGAGGGCTCGGACA
Organism: Chrysolina oricalcia; assembly: GCA_944452925.2. Taxonomy (NCBI): domain Eukaryota; kingdom Metazoa; phylum Arthropoda; class Insecta; order Coleoptera; family Chrysomelidae; genus Chrysolina; species Chrysolina oricalcia. The sequence goes on along the minus strand of OX101809.2, from coordinate 19,159,482 downwards.
ATTCCCAGGAGATAAGCCCTCACTTCTGGATGGCTCAGTAGTGTTTTAAGTGTAAATAGTATTTCTGGTAGTGAGTGATCTTCGGCCTGGCATGCGAATTAATGGGACCTCATTGGTTGGCAACACCAACAATAGCGAGAAAGAATTCGTATGTCAGACGCGTTCCTGCTGGTTTTCCAAATAAATGAAGAGCCCCGGAGTTGCTGAGATTTTGCGACAATGCTGTAATTCGGATAGGCGGTCTGAGCTAGCCGGAAGAGGCAATGCGTCCTAACTTCCAACTATCCGAGTGCACGCATTTGTTGACAACTCCGCTGCTTGGTCAACTCTGGTTCACGCGATGAAGCGGTTTTTAGGCCGTTCCACCTAGCGAGCAGAGGGAGAACACTCCGATATCCGGGTTAAGAGATTTATGTGAATGTTGATGTGGATTTGCCTGGTTGAAAATCGTGTTGTTCTTTCATTAATATATTCTTACACAGCCAGCTTCGATGAGAATGAACTGAGCTATCAAAAATTTTGGGAATGGAAGATTGAATACACACACTTCGATAATTTTCTATCATACTTTCGTCCTCTGATTTGAAAATAGGCACTATGAATGTATCTTTCCATGAGTCAGGGAAACATCCTGAATGTAAGGATCGGTTAAAAATGTTGAGTAACGGTGTAGACAGGGTGTAAACACATGCTTTCAAAAGAATATTTGGTATCCCATCAGGTCCAACTGTAAATTTATTGGGAAGAGAATTAATTTATTCATAAGTTTAATCCTTTTGATTTCCGTCCGTCCACCCTCTATAATAGTATTTGACTCCAGTATCGACTTCACTTGTACATGATAAATGGTAATCGTAATAATGTTACATCTCTTAGTTCAGATTCGGTTAATTATTGTCAGATTATCTGAAGAAATCAGTTAAATCATGCTACAATAACTTGGCAACAGATTTTTTTAACATTTCTCAGCCTTTTGAAGTCATCAAAGGTAAGGAAAGGGCTAGAAGTAGTCATAGAAAATATTCATTGACGAACCGATCAAATGATAGTGGTCTCAACTGGGATTAGTTTTGCGATCAGCAAATTGTAGTTGACTGTGTAGAAGGCTTTCGAAAAGTTTGTGTATTCATCTTGTGAATCGTAATAGTGCGAACAACCCATAAACTAGTTTTGTTTCATTCAATATACCTAGGAAGAGAATGTGAAGAGCAAATGATCATATTAAAAATGCAATGAATTTCCTGCCTATCCCCTTCAGTTCTGCTCACGTTTAGTCCACGTTAAGCCACTTCGAGAGCAGAGCTCTCGAATTTTATGTCATCAGCTACTATGATAAATGGCGCAATATTTCACTCAGAGACATAGGACTTTAGCGAAGATGATATCTATCCTAGTTCCGCTACGTCCTGTCTTAACTTGTACTTGGTTATTTACTGACCATGCAATCTGATTTATAATTTATATTGATATTTCACGTTATCTTCCGAAAGTTTAACACCGTCGACCATCGTCGTTTGACCGTCAGAAAGGACAATAAACATGGAATTACTCCAGAGATATTAGGCATTTTGATTGGTAAATCATGACACAGGTGACGATGATAATAATTATACAACGACCTGAATTCTTACGGTTGCTCCAGACGGATACCAACTTTTTTATTTGACGTTTCAGACCCATGGCTACTTTGGAGGAAATGATAAACGTCAAAAAAAAATTGAAATATTATGTCTGTATGTCCGTCCGTCTGTCGTGGCATTTCAAAACGCTTGCATTTCCTAACCCTTGGAGATATCGTTTTGAAATTTGAATCATTTTGAGAACTCGAAGATAATATTTGTCAGTTTTTTTTCGCAATCGAAACATCAGGAAAAATGTTACTGGATTTTTCCGTTTTTTTTTTCGATCCACTTTACTCGGTACAGGTTCAGAAATTGATTTTACAATTCTGTATTTCTTTAAATATACTTCAATATGTCCAACAACAGTGTATAGTTTTTGAGAATGATCGGAACAATCTAACAGGGTTTTCCCTGCGATTTTCCGAAAAATGTCGATTTTTTTTTTTAATTGAGAAAAAATATTGCATTTTGTAAAATATGAAACGGTTGATATTTTCACAATTTACCGAGATATCTTTTTTGGCCGCTTTCAGGAAAAATTTTTAAAAAAATTGGAAAATCAAGATATTGACCGTTCTAATAAAACAAATGAAAATATTAAAATTGCTTTGGATACGTCTTCACACTGATACTTCAAACCATTTTTTCCAACTCTATCGAAAAGTTGAAATAAATTGAAAATATTGAAAAAGAAATGGAATCCTGAAAAACTCGAAAACAGTTCAGATGTCCTTGAAGAGATCTACAAAAAGTGTAAATAAAGTTTTTTAACTTTTAGAAAAATTGTAATTTTTTTTAAACTACCAAAAACTCAAAGATGGCAAAAGACTTTCAAATTTCACAAATCATATTTTTTGATCATCTCATAAAAGTCTACCAAAACTGTAGATCCATTTTTTCCGTAATATCAATAGTATGGGATACATTTCTTAAAAACGCAAAATTCATTTTTTTTTCTTTCTAAAAACACCAAAAACTCGAAAACTTGACGAGATATCGAGTAAGTGGATATAAACACTTTTATTGTCCACAAAAAGGTTCGATGAAATTTTCTTATATCTTGGAAATTAAACAGAATATTGAATTTGGTTTTATTAAAATACCAAAAACTCAAAGATGTAGAAAGATTTTCAAATTTCACAATCCATCTTTCTTAGTCATTTCATAAAAGTCTACACATTTTTTCCGTTATATCAGTAGCCTGGGAAATATTTCACAAAAATGAAAAATCACGGACTAAAAAAAAATTCACATTTTATTTCAAAAACACCAAAAATTTGAAAACCATACCGAATATCAAAGAAATGTATATAAACAGTTTCCAATGAAACTTTTTGTATACCTGTTCAAGGACAATTCCTTGAACAGGTATACAAAAAGTTCCACTGAAATTTTCTCTTATCTCTGAAATAAAAATTTCCCCCACCCCGCAAATTTTTCAGGGCGCTTCGCACTCGGATTTTCTATTGTTTCCCTCCTCCTTCCCGCTCTTCAAATTTGGCTTCGCACCCGGATTTTGAAAATTTCTCTTTTCCACCCCCGAAATTTTTCAGGGCCTTCGCTCCTTGATTTTTGATAATTATCCACTCCACCCTCTTTTCACCAAATGTTTCCGGTTTCCCACCTTCACCCCCCTCCCAAAAGTTTACTACCCATTTCCACCTTCTACCACAATCCCCAAATTTTTCCAGGCGCTTCGCCCGGAAGGAATCAGCGTTGCCATTTTTTTTGGACTAGATACAGTTTCAAAATTGTACTTGATTGGAAAAATCACAATTTTTTTAGGTTATGTCTATTTCTGTTTTTCTAGGTATACCCCATGGACATTGAACACTATTTGTAGACGATGGCCCATTCCTTATGTTGCAATGTAGTGTATCAACGTCACCGTGATACGTTCTGTATGCTTCAGTTGTTTATATCATGTTCCGTTATACAATAATACTAAAGAGGAGGCATCGCGCTGACGTCATTGACAGGCCGATAAAATCAATCGATGGGGCTATCCTCTACAAACGCTAAGTCCTTGAACATACCCTGAGTATTATATACAACGAATTCAATTCTCAGTCTAAATTTACGACTCACGTACCTTAATGTGGCTAACCTCTAACCTTCAGTAGGCCTTGTTGATTTATTTTTCTGCTTCACTATCCGGTCAAATCCATCATTATTAAAAATTCAGTAACAACCGATAAAATGATGTCCTTTCGCCAAGTATGTCCAATTCCACATGTTGAAATCTTCATTTATTTCATATGCTGAAATGTTCTTTAGAGTCCTGTTGAATTTATTTTAATTTTCAGCACAGCTTGTGCAATACCACAAAAAGTCCATTTAAAGCCCCTACAAAGCTCTTTCTCGGGCTGGTAAATCAGCCTCTTCGCTGTGCTTATTTATATCCTCGATTTGTTGGTACCGATTGTAAGGTCAGTCTGACTGCCCAGCTCTTCTAGGGCTTTCAGGCAATCTCAGACAAGTTTTGATTCAACTTGCATTGAGCTCAGGGGCGTTTTAAGGGTTACAGGCGCCTAAGGCTAAAAATTAATTGGCGCCTGTAGCAGTGAAATTTTTGTCTGACAAAATAGTCGTGTTCAATCCTTGTTCGAAAATCTGTCAGTTGAAATTGAAAAAATATCAAATATAAGTAAAAAGGCTTGAAAGATTACTAGGTTAATACAAGCAAATGCAATGGTAGGTATACCTTATTGATACTAATGAATAGAAACCCAGAAAAAATATGTTCTTAGGTAATATAATACAGAATTAATATCAAAGACATATAACATGATCCCAAACAAAACAATAAAAATTCACATAAACACATATCCTTGAGTTTGCGAAAATAAGCATACATAACATATACACAGGTACACACAGAACAGAACAAAAATAACAAAATAAATTAACAAATCCTTTGGTTAGTAGCATTTTGGCTAGTTGAATAATTAAACTCAAAATATGATTTTTATATACTAGCATCTACAAACATACAACATAATCTGAAACAAAACAATACAGGTATAAAGAGGTACATGCAGAACAGAAATAAAATAACAAAGGAAATCAAACAAATTCTTTGGTTAGTAGTACTCGATAGGTATTTATTATCATTGAATTCAAAAAGACATGTTTTTGACTTTTTTGAAAAATTGATTTTATCTAAATTCTCGACTCATTTGAGAACAGACAGAGATTGCTATTACGATTTAAAAAAATTCACCTCCCTTTCCCCCTCAAAAGCTATATAGAGAACTCAAAGGAATTCGGAAAATGTTCCAACAGTTTCGGACATGGAAAATAATGATGAATAAAAATTGATCAGGGGCTCGCCCCACTTTCTTGACACGAAAAAAAATTGAAAAATTCGCGAAATAGAAATCGAAAAATCCATAAAAATAGTGAACATTATCTGAACATTGAATAATACGGTTTCAAAAAAATGTACTCATTTCCCTACCTCGAAAGCTAGATAGAGAACGCGTAGAAATTCCAATGGTTTCATACATGGAAAATTACGACAAAAAATATGTCTGCAGGTGGGCTTGATCCGAAAAATTCGTAAAAAAATCTAATATAGTTTTGAAAAATTTTACCCTCCTATCTAGATTGAGAATGCGTAAAAAATTGGAGAATTTCCTGATTGTTTCGGACGATAAAAATTATGACGAAAGAATATATTGTTTGTTGCCAATTATATTATGGTGGGCTCGCACAGTACACAAAATGCAGGGTAGAACTGTTGACCTTGCCGTTGTCTATATAGGCCCAAAGCTCTTCGCTGCTGACCAAGCAGTAAGTAGGGTCAAGTCACTGGAAGGTCTCATTGAAAGACTAGATTGTGGTAAATTAACAGGCAAGCGACCGTGCAACAATGATGCATTATTTGAAATGAACAGACTAAGAAACATGTCCAAAGAATACTAAAAAAGAAATATATAAACTTAAAAAAAAAAAATTAGAAAAAATAAATAAAATAAATCTTGAGGCAATTTTAAATTTAATTTACAATAAGAAATACATAGACACTTCTCGCGACAAGCTTTTATATTATTTATAAAATAACAAAATGATGTTTAATTCACTTTAAAATTTACTTCCTTCTTTTTAGTGCATTTGAGTAAAAGCTTTTCTAAAAATGTTTTTAAAGTTTATTTATTTCAGTTGAAAACGGCCTTTCGCCTGAAGAATTTGATGCAGGAATACATTAAAAAGTTTTCAAAGCCACATTGATATTTGGAAAAGTTGATATGATTTTTGCTCTCTCATGAATCTGAGTGATTGCTAAGTAAACGAACACGACTGGTTGAATCCTTCGATTTCATTTCCAGCGCTTCCAACTTTTAGCTTTTTCCTAAGTTTTGCTGGCGCCTCTAAGATCTGAGGCGCCTGAGGCTTTAGCCTAATCAGCCTTATGGATAAAACGCCCCTGATTGAGCTGACTACTTTTATGGCTGTTCGGCTGACGAAGTAAATGACAAAGTTTCTTTTATAGAACGTCTTGCCTCAATAACTCCCTCACACAATATTATATTGCAACGATTTTCGCTTGACATATGATTGCATATTTGTCTAAGCTCAGTGAGATTCATGTTTTTGGTATCAATGGAGAAAAAAAAATTTGAAAAAAAACGGGTGGATCCATTTGGAAAAATAATCTAAAAAATTTATTGAAGAAAAAAATTTCTAAAAAAAGGTGTAGAACTTTGGAAAAAAACTAAAACTTTTTTGAATAGAAATATTTCGAAAAAAAATGAAAAATTTTTTTGAAGAAAAAAATTTCGAAAAAAAAATTAAAATTTTTTGGAGAAAAAATTTTGAAAAAAAAACTAAAGATTTTTTGATGAAAAATATTTCGAGAAAAAAAGGGTATCCCGTTTAAAAAAAATTAAACAATTTTTGGAAAAAAAACAAGGTTTGAAAAAAAATTTAAAATTGTTTAAGAATGAAACGTTGAATAATAAATGAAAAATTTGCTCCATAGACCGGCCTCCAAAATCTTCTTTAGTTTTTGAGCCACACCTGTAGACAGCGATTTCTATGTCAATAAGAATTCCTTCCTTCCAGGAATCCCTGTCCATTTTATTTGTCTAAAATGTTTTATCAAGGCTATGTCTCGGAAGTATATCATACATTGGCATGCCCATGACAGAGTCGTTTTCCACTCTCCGGCAAAATTCTCGAACTCCTATAATATGTTGTAATAACAGTAACTCGGATTTGATAAAAATCCTTTATTTAGGCCATTTGGCTAATTTACATTTTCATTGGTCGTTACAATGGGAACCATAAACAGCATGCTCTAATGCTAATATAAATTAAGTTTTTAGAAAATAATCAGTCAAGTACTTATAGGGCATTTGTACCCTTGTCATAGAATAAAAAGTTGTTATATACACACATATATAAATATACAACCTATACATACACCTATTTGCACTCACGCAAATATATACATACATACACTTTCAAGAAAGAAATAAAAAATTTATGAACACTAAAAGATTCTTTGAACGTACTAATACATAACATGTATATCTGTCCTAGCTAAATAGTAAAGCGAACTTATTAAAATGAGGAAGTGGCCACTAGTTCTCTTATTGATTGAGCAAATATGTTTTTAACTTGTTCTTGAAGGATTTTAAAGATGTTAAACATTTGATCCGTTCTGGTAGCTTATTATAGCTATCAAGTCCCTTGAAAAAAACTGAATTTTGGGTATGCCTCAATATGACTTGTTGAATATGAAAGTCAGTTCTGGATCTTGTATTATATCCATGGATTTGGTCATTGTACATAACTTTTTCTTGTAAATATGTTGGGGAAATTTTATTTTTTATTTTGAAAATCAGGATAAATATTTGATAAAGGAGAAAAGAATTAATTGGTAACCATCCTAGCTGCTTCAACATATCTTTTATTGGGGTTAATCTTCTGCAATTTAAAATTATGCGCATGGCTCTATTTTGGAGTTTCTGTAAACGAGCTAAATCATTTTGTTTTAGTAGATAGAGAATGGTAGAACAATAAGTAAAATGAGGAAGCACTAATGAAATGTACAGTAATATTTTTGCCGACTTCGTTAAATATGGGGCACAACGAGATTAAAAATGTATTTTAAATGATATCGTCTTTATTATGAAGTTGGCATGTTCTTTAAACTGTAATCTTCTGTCCATCTGAACCCCAAGATATTTAAATTGGTTGACCTGTTCCACATTATCAGGACCTACCCTTATCTCAAAATTTTGATTACAAAAGTCTCTGAATCGTTTTTCTGTACTTATTACCATGTACTTAGTCTTCGCAACATTGATCTTCAAATAATTAGCACAACACCAACAATAAATAGATTTTAAAGTTCTGTTGATGGTTTCTGCGAGTTTCGTAGGGTCATTACATGAGAAGTAGATCAGTGTATCATCTGCAAAAAGATGAACTGAGCTCTGACCTACCACCTCTGGCAAATCGTTGATATACATCAAAAATAATAGGGGACCCAGAACACTTCCCTGTGGTACTCCTTGATTACATTCTATATCATCTGACACTTCATTATTTATCTTGAGCTTTTGTTTTCTGTTGTTCAAAAAGCTTTCCACCATTTCAAGACTATTCCATCTATTCCTACTGCTAACAATTTTCGTAATAATCTATTTCTGTGAATTGTCTCAAAGGCCCTTTGAAGATCTAAAAATACTGCAACAGTGGTCACATTTTTCTCTAATCTAATTTTCCAATCATCTAGTACACAATGAACTGCTGTTTCACAACTATGTTTATTTCTGAACCCTGATTGGTATTTACTCGAAAGTTTATTATTTTCAATATAATCCACTAACTGGCTATAAACTGCTTTTTCCATTATATTTTCAATTGAGCTCAACATATTAGATCCGAGGCTTTTTTGGAGTTTGTTTTTTTTTAGGAACAGGAATGATTGTAGAGATCTTCAGGTCATCTGAGACCTCTCCTGTTAGTAATGAGGTATTGATGAGGTTCAATAATGGTTCTGCGAGGTTAATTAAACAATTCTTTAAAATGGCAACATTCAGTTCATCTGGACTCCCCTTATTTTTCAACGATAAAGCGATATCTTTCAATTCTCCAAACTCTAGTAGTGAGAAGTTTTCTATTGAATTATAAGTGACCCCCAGATTTGAATTAGATGCAATTGGAAAGTCAAGTTCTGCTAAATCAATATTATCTATTATGCTTTTGATGCTTTCCACAAAGAAGTTATTCAACCTATTGGACATGCCATCTTCATTACTGATAATTTCATTGTCACTAAATTCTATTTCATGCATTATTTGATTCTCAATTTTATTCGGACAAATATTTTTCAATACCCTCCATAACTCCACTGAGTTTGTTTTATTTTCCTCAATTTTTCTCTCGTAATATTCTCGTTTTTTCACCCTCATAGATTTTACTGCTATATTTCTTTTTTGTTTGTAAATGTGTTTGAGTTGTTCTGATCCCTTCCGTTTCCACTCTTTATAACAATTATCCCTGTCTTTTGTTGCTTCCCTTACTTCTTCATCATATACCATTCTCTATAATGTGGATACATTTTTACTATTTTTTTTGGTACTATTTCATCATAAACTTTATAAACTTTATTGAAGAAGTCTCTATATTTTTCATTCATGTCAATTATTCTGTAGTTCCACTTTATTTCTCATTCATCGCCTTCTTGGGTACCTACTTCTTTCAACACAAAGCGTTGTTTCAATACCTACCATTCATAACGAAATTTTCCAATTCATTTATATTATCATATTCGATTTCGCTATCATCGTTTTGGAGTACTCAAATCTGCTGAACGAAGGGTCTACTCAACAGGACCATTGGTAGTAATCCATATGTTTCCATAAATATTGAAACAATGAACAGTGTGAATAAATTATGTCACTTGACAATATTGGATAACATGAAAGTAATATCAAAGATGTTTCAAGACAACTTGATTGCCCGAATTAATCGTTTTCTCATTTGCAACTTTAATAAGAAACGTCAAAGCGGATTTTTTGTTGAGAATGTGATCATAAATCCAAATATTTGGGTGTACCCTTTAAAGAAATGTCATGTCATGAAATACTTTGAGAACACGAAAGTCAAATTTGTTTTGTCTCCAGCTCGAGATGACCGTGAAAATACCACCAGTTTGCCCATTTAACTGAATTCATTGCTTCAATAATAACGGATTTGACAATGGTCTTTATTGTCTTTGTTGCAGTTACGTTTCACTTCAGATTGTTTGGCCGTAAAATTGTCGAAATATGAGTGGGCTTCGCACCAATGCTTATTCAAATCTTTACGACTGAAAAGAACTCGATCCTGCATTTTCAATTGGCGTTTTTTAACATGCTGGATACAACACATCAGCAATGTCAGCTCAGGTAAAAATAATTCATGATTTTGACAAAGGACAGCACCGGCGGAAAATCCCCATTTTCGGAGCTGTCACTTTAGATTTGTTGTTGAAAAGCCCGTTTAGGTGAACTGGACGTAGAAAGGGGAAAGCTGCTCCCTAAGGATAGATAAAAATGTATCAGACTTTGAATGCTGGTCTTCGTGTATACACAGAAAGAATATTGACCTTTTTCGACACCCTTTCGTTTGATACTGAGAAACACTGACTTTTTCAGTCGTCAGTGAGGCATTGAAAGATTGAAATACACTGTTCAACAATGACATGGGATGTCTCATGTCTCATCTGAAATTTGGCATATAGGTACAAACTTTGTTTGATGATTGAACCAGTTCAAGTATTTCACAATTGTAAAATTCGAAGATGAAAACTGAATTTTTGCCTTTTGCAAAATTCTATACGATAGATTGGTATATTTATTATCTACCTCATTAGTAATTTTTACCAATATGAGGTTCGTCAATTAAAAATAATTTTAATTAAACAGTTTAAAACCGTCAGAAATCAGTTATGAAGAATTAAAAGATGGATATATCCATTCATGTTGAATTTTGCAAAATTCCGCAATCGAATAAAAAACATTTTTGACAAGAACATTTTTTGATTCGATTTTTTTAAGAAACAGAGTGTTCAAGTATATCTGCAGTGAGTGATGTTAATGTGTACCGTTTGGTACACGGTTGCTTTCTATTTTTTTCAATATATTTGAGTGGCCTTCGGATTATAAATTCACATCTGAATACTTCATGTTGGCGTAAATTTTTTGATGAATATGTATAAGACTCCTAATTATGGTAATTTCTGTTAAACTAGGAGTTAAGTCCTGTTAAGTTAGGATCCTATATTTCCTGATGGATTGTTGATATTTAAGGCCAAAGATGAGTCGTAGGTATATCAATCTTTTTTGAATGGTGAAGATTCTTTTCCACTCTGTTGCTGTTCACCAACATATTATCAATTGCTGAATAAGCTAACGCAAAGTATACATTCAGTAACTGGTGTTTTACAAGGTGAGCTTTCAGAGAAAAAATTTTGTTACTGACTTGTTCAATTTGGTTTGACAAAGGTAATTTTGAGTCTAAGAGAGTTCCTAAAAAACGTATATGGTATTACTTGATGTAATCTGAGTGTTTTCTATTTCAATATTATTGTCTTCTACCTCTGTACTCTTCTATCTGTACCTACAATTGAAATGAAGTAATTTTGTTTTTTCTAGGTTTAGTCTCAGAAGATGTATCTCACCCTACATGTAAGCTGTTGAATTACAGGGGTAATATTTAAAAGAATCTGTTTACAGACTAATACTAGATTTTTTCACATATATTCCCACTCTCTTGTATGTGTTTTATTCAGGAAATGAATGAAAGATGATTTTTCAAGAACCTACATCTCTACCCGAGTACAATAGCAGCTTGTGGAAAATGCATAAAAAATATTCAGTTCACTTCCAGGTTTATTTAATTTTCTTCACGTTATTATAATGAAAATGTACTATGCTTCAATTCAGAGCTTTGCCAAGCACTGTGCTTAGTGCTTTCTAAGCACTCTGAGCCTTTTTGTGCTCGTGAGCACTGTGCTTACGAGAACTTTTTATAATCGGTGCTTAGTGCTTTCTACAAGGCTTGGTACTCGTAAAAAGCGCTCGCGAGCATTCAATATTTGATTTAAAAAACTCATACATAGTAATTTTGAATAGAATCGTACCATAGTGAGAAAACTCGCCGGCCATATTAGAGCCATCATTTTGTTTTACTGACCATATAAAAAAGTCATAATACGCATGAATGATGAACACCTGCCGAATTTCAGGATTAACGTACAAGATTTGACTCAGACACAAGCGGCTATAGTGCAACCGATGCACCTTTATTGGAATCTAGAGACCTTGCGCCAAACTCGAATTAAAATATTGTAATTCAACATGGCGGGGTATATAGGTGACAAAACAAGAAGGCAAACTGAATTGAAAAGGCGTGAATTTGTTTTTTCGCTCGTAATTGACACACAAACCTAACCTGAGCAAGCTAACCTAGCTTGCGAAACTCGAAAATGCGTGAATTAGTTTTTGCTCGCAATTCACACATAAACCTAACCTGTGCAAGCTAACATACCTAAACAAACAGCTGCATGCAAACCGAGTTGGAGATGCGTAAAACATACCTGACCTAACTAACCTTAACGACTATTTATCCAAAGTTCAGAGAGATCAGCCGTAGAGCTGCCATATTTGTCCATATTTGGAATCTACTGAGCATATACATATATGCACATATATTTGTGAAAATATATACTCTCCAGACACCACGTACTACGTCCTTTTCACGTCACTTTCCGTATTGCGAGATAAAACCTGTCGAATTTACTAGGTTGTAACATAGAGTGCCACTATTTGGTCACGTGGTTTATGTAAATTTACCTAATGTTTTCCAGTTTGGATTTATGAAGGATGTAATCTTATATATATCTTGCACTCTTGTGAATAACGAGTGTATAATGCCATTTCATAACGAATCGCAATAGTTAAAAATTTGGAAAAATTATATTTGGTTTTTGAAATTTGACGAAATGTTGAGAACCGTTGACCACCGAACCTCAGCTGCCTGCATGGATCAGAGCTGTAAGTCAACACTTGCTGTTTACGGCTCTGATCCAGTGAGGTTTGGTGGACAACGGTTCCCAAAGGAATTTTAAAAACTAAAATCGTGTTGAGCTTCGTGAGTAGTTCGCCTCTTACTCTTTTCTGTTGAAATATGTTTCAGAGTTTCTCATTTACAATTTACAAAAAGGACAGCTGGCAAGTGTGCAATATTGTCGTCTTGGATCATTTTAATGAATTTTCAAAATTATTCAAAAGTGCTCGAAATTTCTGAGCACTTTCTGAAAGTGCTCAATGTTCACGAGCATTTTACTATTGAAAGTATTCAATGATTAGTGTTCGCGACCACTTTTTTTAGGGCTCAGTACTTAGTGTTCGCGAGCACTTTTTGTCAGTGCTCGGTACTTCATATTGTTGAACTCTGAAAGAAAGCCTCTAACATTGATATTGGTGGTAGGTGGTGCCTGATGTACTGCTACCAAGTAAGGTCTATTGTGCTCCACCATCACTGCTTCCTCAAACCAGCCCCTCAAGCTCCATATTGCGGCGGAATTTTCGGGGCTCTATATGTAGAATTACCTCCACTGTCAGCGAGTATGAACCTATATTCTTCAATCTCCCATGATATACAGCGTCACACTCCATCAGGATATGGTGGGGTGTCTCTGGTATTTTCCCACAGAACCTACATGTGCTCTAAGTCCAATTTCCTGACATATTCTCCTAGTCTGCAGTGCCGCGTTATAAATTCTGTTAAGGTTCAAGACTTCTTCTGCTAAGGCTATTCAGTGTTTTAGACCTCACTTTGTTGAATTTTTTTTTGTTTGTACGAAACTCCCAGGTTTTCGGAGAAAACACCTCAGAGCAGAGCTTGTGCGAGCAAGGGAGATCCGGGACTTACAGTTTGAATGAAGCCAAACGCTCTAACACCACGACCACTTCGAGAAGATCTTTGGATTGCCTTAGACCTGGAGGTCTCTGCCTGCTTTTTCTTTTTAGTTCTCCCTCCACTTTATGCAGTTCATTCAGAGTAGGACGCTCATGCTCGCCTGGGTACTGGTTCTTCCTTTCCCTGGCAGTGAGGGACTCGACATTATCTTAATCTTAGCCCACCCACTAAAACTACCTCTTCATCCTCCAGGTATCGGAAACACCTACTAAGGGCTTACTTCGATAACTGGATCGGTTGTGTTTCGTCTAGTTATTCATCGGCTTCCACGTTCTTTTATATTTATTATATGTTTTGGATGTATTTCTCAATTGATGACCATTTTTTTTCTATCAGGCACCATTATTTCAATTATATTTCCTACTTCCATATCATTATCGAGCCTCATGTTCAATTCAAGTCGTTCCCTTGTCCATCATATACAATGAAATATGGTGTGCCGCTGAGTCTTCATCTTGACATTCAATACAACTGTCCGTAACTCTTTTTTTCATTCTGAGGGTATAATCTTCAAAAGAGCCATGTCCGGATAAAAATTGGGTGAGGAGATAATCCGTCCTCACCTTTTTATATTTGACCCATGTTTTAAAATTTTTTATGAATATCTTTGTCCTGTTTTCCACGTTACTTGGCTGGTTCCACATTTATTGCCAGCTTTTCATGGTGTTCTCTCTCTCTCCTCTTGTAGTACAGTTATCAACTATCCATCCTCCATATTATATGTTCCTCTTGACAGTTAACGTTTGTATTCACATATAGAGGCTCCGTATAGTGTATAGACTGAACTAATCCATAGAGGACGATCTTTTTCATATGCTCATTGGACCCCTTACATTCGGCATTAGCCAGCTTTTTATGTGATATAATCTATGTGCATTTCAAAGTTGATTCTTCCCTCAGGTACACTCTCAAATATTTGACACTTTTTACATGTAACTATGTTTACTATGTTGAATTGATATTTTCTATTTTTCCGGGGGCCTTTCAGTATCACTGACTCAGTTTTATGCGATGCTATTTGAAGGCCGTGCTTCTTCATCCAGTTTGTTATTCTCCTAAGGTATTCATCCGTCTTGTATATTAGTTGTTCCCTCTGGTTAGCTTTTATCATCACGGCCAGATCATCGGCATATGCTATCGTAGTAACACCTTTCATCAGTTTTGAGTTTAGTACTTCGTCGTTTTGAATATTCCAAAGTGTAGGTCCAAGTACGGAACCTTGTAGGACTCCAGTAGTTACCTCCAACCCATTGGTCCTGTCCAGCTTTATACTACGGTAATAATAATAATATTTATTTGCATAAAAGAAAACAGATAAAATTGATTGAATTGAGTGAATTGAAGAAATGTTACTAATAAACATAGGTGAGCCACAGAAGTGTACAACAGTTGTTAGCTTGTTGATTTCATTGAAAATATGAACAGGATGTTCTTTAGCTGTTGTTAGCTGTTATACTCTTTGTGCGTGACTTTACTATAATACTAATACTAGTTGTTATAAATTACAAAATGTTATAAATATTTCCCAATAAGTTTTGTAAAACGAACGACTCAGGAGGGAACCTATTAGGACGAATAAGGTTGAGCATGAGTTTCTTTGATCGTGTCTTACGAGTTTATTGCTATAGATATGCTGAAGCGTTGCGTTGAATAATCGTATGATTCATAATATTAAATTGGAAAGGACTTCAAACAGATCTCTTTCCATAATCAGAATATATTATTTTTATCAATAATCCAATAGAATTTATTGTTTCTATATATGTTTTGTACATATCAGGAAGGAGATTGTATATTTTCTTGGATAGAAAAAGAAAGCACCGTTGCCCTATGGACTTATTACATAATTGCATATGAACTCTGTTCTTTTTCATAGTTCATGTGAAATAAATGTTATCTACCTATATCCTATACCTATATCATTGATTTATTTTTATATATGTTAATGATTATATTATACGTCCACTCGCCATTGTAAATAACAAGTTTGAGAGGTAAGTATTTTTTTGGTTATAAATTATTTTTAATATTTTTTTTTTGTATTATATCTAATTGTTGAGTATTTGTAGCGCCTCTCCAGCTCAATATTGCATACTGCAAGCGCGACTCCACTACAGAATAATACACTGTTTTTAATTGTGCAAGGTCGAGAATTTTTTTCAGGTATTTGAATTTTGGTAGCAGACACCTCAACGTTTTGGTAACGTTTGAGATTTGGTAGTTTCATCTTAGATGTGAGTCAATAATAATCCCCAAGTATTTTATTTGATTGACATTTCGTATTTTGGTAATGTGTTGTTATTCTCCAAATGTTAGATCATCATAGTTTGGTAAACCGTATCTGCAGAGTGGGAGATAAAATGTTTTATCGAAATTTATGGTGAGTAATTTTTGTCGAAACCAATTTATTATATTTACAAAATCATTTTTAATCTTTGTTTTCAGATCGGTCCAAGAGTGTGAGGAGCTGTATCATCAGCGAAACTTTTCCGGATGTTTTCATGGTTAGCAAATCATTAATATATATGGTAAATAGCAATGGGCCCAACACAGTACCCTGAGGCACACCACAATTCAAACTCTCTCATTACTTACGTTGTTTTTGACTCTTACCATTTGTTTTCTATCTTTAAGGTAATTAGGGAATAGGGTGAGTGTAACACCGCGGACTCCAAGATCTTCCAAGGCCTCCAGTAACTGCTAGTGATTCACTGTGTCGAAAGCCTTGGCTAAATCCAGGAACATACATATTGCAGGAGTCCCTTTGATCAACCAAATTATACATATCTCCCGTTAAATTTGAAATTGTATCGTTTGTCGATAAGCCCTCTCTGAATCCAAACTGGACGTCGCAGCTATAATTTCAAATTTATTGAGGTAGTTACTTAGCCTATTTTCAGACTTTTTTCAAATATTTTTGTTATTCCTGTAATCACAGATATGGGTCTATAATTAATTGTTCATTTTAGTTTCTTGCCCTTTTTAAATATAGGAGTAACTACTGCCAGTTCGAATTCATCGGGACATATTCCTGAACTGAATATATTATTGATCAGATGAACTAATGAATGTATTATGAATTCAGAAATATTTTTCAATGTTTGCGCCCTTATGAGATCGTAACCAGGAGCTTTTTCCGTTTTAAGTTGATGGATTACATCGTATTGTTCTTTTTCATTTACAGGCTTCAAGTAAAATGAATGAAGCAAAATATTCTTTGCTGGACGAGGTGAAGAAAGTTTTGTTATTTTATTCGCATAGCTTTCCCCCACTCCTGAAAAATAATCATTGGAGACATTAGCTATTCCTTTCTCATCCTCAGTTATATTACCATCATCGGTTATCATTTTTTTATGTTATCATCTCTAGATTTCTTTCCCTCAATCTCAGATATAACTTTCCATACGTTTTTTGAATTATTTTTATTTTTATTTATTTTCTCTATATAATATTTTGCTTCTTCAATCAACTTATCAGTATATTTACGATATTCAATATAATATTCTTTTATTTCAATGTTATCGGTTTTTTTTTGCAATCTCTGTATAATCCGTTTTTATGATTTATCGATTTTACCAAACATTTTGTTATCCATATTTTACGTTTTTTCCATGTTTGTTTATCAAAATTCGTGTTGAGTTTTTGTCTATATATTTTTTCAGTATTTCAACGAGATGTGTATGTGTTTCAATCATGGTTGTAAAGATCTATTTTTAGTTTTGTGTAATCTATGTATTCAAAGAAGTTCTTTTTACTTCCAGGGTGTGTACTGGATTTATCGCAGACGGTGCCTGCAGAAACGACTTTGTGATCTGTGATATTACAGTCTACTACCATAGAGACGCAGTTTTCGTTTAGATTTTATTCATCAGTTTTTTAAAATATATGGTCGATACAGCTTTTTGAATTTCCCTGTATACGGGTGTACTTATTGATCATTGGTACAAAATTGTGTGTCCTATAACTATCCAGTGACACAAGTAACTGTCTATAAGCTTTCACAGACAACCGGAGAGGTCTCTATCCACTATTTTGTCCATTATACATTCCCATGGAGCTGAATTGAATGCATTTTTGAAGTCCACTGTCACCATGGCTACCCACGTGGCTTTTGACTCGCTAACAATTTGTGCTACTTGTTCTATCGACTTAGAATCTAGGGTTAGTCCTGGATATTTTACTTCCTTCTCCCATTCCAGATCTACTATATCTGATCAATAGGCCTCTTGTTGTTGTGTGTAGTTTTCTTCTTGTCACTCCGGTTTCGTTGAGTTGATTCTCAGCTTCACGGATATTCACCAGTTTCTGGATTTCCATTCCTTCTTTACGGGAGAAGTTGACTTGTAAGTCTTGTGGATAATCAGAATGAGTCATTTAATTGCTTTCAAAAATCCATTCAGAAACTGTACAAAGTATACGGTTTTTTCTTCAAATAAAAAATTGGAGGCCACGAATACCTGGCTGAACCACCCCGTATATTTCCAAAATTTCACATGGCAATGAATTTACCTTCATGAACGTCTATTGTTGTGTTTAAACAGGGCTAGGAAAGACCTCTTGAGGCAAGAAGTATCCATTTGAATGACATGAATATGCATACACGACAAAAAGGTATTCTTCTCTGAACCGACAGAGGCGTTTTCATTCGTGACAGCCTCTTTCCACTACATAAATCTGTACATTACTCTGGATATGAATCCTCCAAATTATATATAATTTCTTTATTGTATTAAGTGTTATTCGACTTGCATGTACGTGAAGAAACCATCTTTAAGTATTTAGAAGAAAAATGTGAGCTATCAACATCGCGACTATATAATTTGGTAAATCTGTTTAAATGCACTGAAAAGCATCTCTGAATTATCTTAGGAGATAAAGCCAAATGGGTGAAATCACAATTATTCGATGAACAAAAATTATGTATCACTGCTCAATAATTGAAGAGGTCTCGCTCCTTCAAATGGATGTAACTGATGTAATTATAATACGGTTTTGCGTAATTCCTAATTGTATGGGAACCTTAAGAAGTTTTGTCCGCCAATGGAAGTCGACATAGTTATTTAGAGAATAATAATAGATTATTTGCCAACTTTTAAATATAATTAATGTTCCACAGTGCATGCGTAAAATTTGCAAATTGTTTGCAATTTTACACGACATCATTTGCATTTTGTTGAATGGAAATCTAAAATTTAGTAGTTTTTATCAAAATTAGTAGTTACCGTACCGAATTTGCAAGCGAAATTATGCACAGATCCATCAATTTTCGAAGTGGACTATAAAACTTTTTTTGTTTGGTTTGGGATGGCCAGTTTACAGTGCAAACCAAAATTAGCATGCAGTCTAAATATTCAAACATATCGTGCTACGCAGACAACCAATTTGAATGGATTAAGTCCATCATCTTCAAAAAACTGACTGAATTGGTAAGGTCTTTCACGTCACAACCAGTGACCGAATCAGGTCGTCTACATCCACTTGAAGTAATTCATGCTACTTAAGAGCATGCAAGGTGAGGATTTTCGGTCTGAAGAAAGGAAAATTCGTAGCAATAATTTTTTTGGATCTATGAAAACTGAGTCAATATCATATGCAATAATTCCAGTTTTCTGGTAAGGATTAGTAGTAACATACAATTACAATTCTGAATAAATAATGGAAAAAACATGTTTTCTCCTATAAACAAGAAACCACAAAGACTGTGGTAAAAGTGTACCAAGAATTTTGAATGAACACAACAAAAGTTACATAAAATTTGAATACACACTGAATAATCATTTATTTTTGTTTTGTTTTTTGAATATTTATTTAGCAATAATAGTAATACAGAGTAATGCACGGAAAAAAATTTAATGGTAGAAAGTAAAATTTGCATACAAGGTTGACAGGTAGCCGAGTGGTTAAAGCGACGATGTTTGAATCACTTTAGCTGCCAGTCGAAGGTTCAAACCCTAACTACTGCTGAAATTTTTCTGATGGCCCGGTATCGCTAAAGGAATCGCACGTAGAAAAGGACGACCTCGTTAATCCTTGGCTCGCACAAGTTTCGACTTCTGAGGGCTGTCTTTCGTAAGGAGGCGACAGCTGGTTAATGGAAAAAACAACAAAAAACAACAACAATTCTGAAATTCACAATGAGATAAATGGTTCGGTTGCACCAAGCAAGCAATGATTCAGTTTATACTCTTAAGAAAGTATACTTGCATAGCATATCCAGTCTAGCAAAATACACTACTCAAGAAAAACTGGTGATAGAGATTGCATTTTTTATGAATTTTTTTTTTGGTGGACCATTTTTTGATATGTGAAGAAGTATATAACATTTTGACCACCTTTTCTGGATCACCCAGTTCAACCAGTTTCAAAATTAGTAATTTCGGAACTTTGTTCAATCTGTTTGTATTCGGTATGAATGAATGAACAAGCAGGCAAGCGAATGTTTTCTCCCATTATGATTATAACAAATCCAAGTTATGTATAATATAAAGTAAAATTTTCTGAAAATTGAAAAAAAAGTAATGAAGAAAGGTAATGAAGAAAGGAAATAAAAATATGTTGATTTTTAATATTTTTATTGAAACAAAACTGTTGTGTTTTGGAAAATTCTCCTGATCCTATTGTTGATGACGTTGATGAACTGATGCGGCGGTTACTCCCGATTGTTCACGATATGGTCGAAGTAGATGAACACGTTACATTTTCGTAGGGAGACCAACTTCTACTGCAAATAAATTGTTATATCATGTCCGTAATACGAGTTTCTGTTGTAATGATATACTTTTCAGAAACCCAAAGTTGATAGATATGAAAATACACTTTTCCAGCGCTAGTAGAATGTTGACCTGACAAAATTATTATATAACTTATATTATAGCTACAAGTTCATGCGTTCAGAATTCTCATTTTTTTTTTAGAGAAAAAATTTGTTTTTTTCAAACATTGGTTTTAATTTTCTTATCACAATCGAAAAAAAGTCTTGGACCATTATCTTCCGTGTTGTAAAATGTTTTTTAAAATTAAAACTATTCTAAAATATTTATAGAAATAAAGAGTGTCTATTTGGACAATATAACCTCAACTATTTCTATGATTAGGCGCACAATGGTATCATAGGATAGATAATATCATAGATAGATAGTATCATAGCGACTCTCTTCTATGTAGAGTTGGCATTGAGGTTCTATGTCAATTTCCACATGAGCATGATTGAACATTGAATGTTAAGTACTTTAATTGAGAAAAGGTGAGGGATAAGTAATTTTTTTTGTGATATTTCATTTAGGTGAATAATTTATAATTTCTAGATCTAAATCTAGATGTGCAAGGGTAAAATTAGTATGTAAAATCCATTTTAAATATCATTTTTAATTTCATTATATGGCAGTAATATAAAACGTTGTGGTAGGGCATTGTAGACTTGGGGCATGTAGAATATTATATTTACTCTTGCAAGCAACATGTTTGAGATTTCTTAGAAGGATGAGCAGCGTTTCGCGTCTTTAACTTATGACAGATATTGTTCTCATACACAGAGAAAACTCGGCCAAGTAAATTGTTTACCTGAGAAAAAGTCAATTTTGGGTATTAAATTTTCACCTATCCACTGTGGGAATATGAGATACTCATAGTAAGCGAAACAATGTTTCCAAAAATGTGTTCCTACCGCTCATCAGAATAGAAGAAGAATATTCGTTTATTGTTAATGAAAACAAATTCTTTTTGACAAACACAGGTAAAATTATAAATAACAAATAACAAACTCTCAAAATTTTAAATATAACCAAATAATAACAATGCGCAGGCATGGATACCCACATGATAAAGATATGTTAAAGTTAAAATAAAATATATATGAAATAGAAAGGTCGCTATTAAAAAAGTAAACATTAAAATGAATCGCCTTACCACTAAATTACTTTTTTGTCCTATTTCTAAAAATATTGTACCTTTTTTCCTTAATTTCACAAGGTAAATCATTATACATTTCAGATCAGATAGTCTTTTATTAGATTTGTCATGGGAATGGGGAGAACTGAGCAAATAGAAATATTTTCCATGTTCGATATCTATAAGTGCACATTGTAGGTATCTGAAACAACTTAAAATTGTATTGTTATATGATATGCATGTTTGAAATTTCTTATATTGATTGTTGTACTTTTACATATCTTTGTCTATACTTTTCTTCTGACAATAAAGAATATTCTGATTCACTTGGTCAAAGGAATCTCAATAATAACGTCAATCGATCAAGTCGATTGGGGTAGTTATCAATTTACTCATGCTCAGCGGTACGGGTGTTTTCGCGACATTCTTTGGTTGCGGAAATGATACACCAAAATGACTGCTACTTTACCAGGTATCGAAAATAATAACACTGATAGGTCCGAATGAAATTAAATGATGAAAAATTATAGATTGAGTTCACTTGATGTTACTGATCAACGTATTAATGATTATGCACCTATATTCTACCCATAAGTGAAACAATTCAAGTGGCATTAGTGAACTGACCAATGTATGGTATTAATATGAAAAATATCAAAATGTTTTAGTAATGGTAAGTGTTCATTTCCACATTTTTTGAGTGGTAATTACCTTGTTTATTTGTTCTATATATTTATTTATAAGCGAAGTGGTCGTGGTGTAGGAGCGTTTAGCTTCCACCCAGGCGGTCCGGGCTCGATCCCCGGTCGCGTGTCACTGAGCTTAAGTGGTTCGGATTCCACTTTTATTCAAACTGTGGGTCCTCTCTGATGAAGGAGTCATGAAAACCCTATGTATCATTGATCTGAATACAAATAATTTAGGTGTTGATGGACTGAAGGAATCTAAGGGTATTGTACAATCTGTAAAATTTTTTTTGCTTTATAAATGTTGAAGTGAAATTTATAAATTCGATTCTACAGATTGTACAATACCCTTAGATTCCTTTAAGCAATTAATTTTCTCAACCCTGCTAAGGAATACCGTATTGACAAAGCTTTGTTTAAGATATAAACACACGTATTTTCACAAAAATGCATGTCTTCCTATGTATATATTTTTGTGAAGCACAATAAAATATACTGTGAATCCCAAAGTACATCACGACATCTCAGGACAATAAAATAACATCAAAATTCAATAACACTATAGAACATTCAAAAGTAGATGCTGTAGAAAGATTTATTCTCAAAGAAACAATAAATAAAATGTCCAGACATAAAAACACCAGATGGTCAGGGCCATCTTTTGGTTATGCACGAAGAAATAGAAGGAAGTGCAGAGTTCCTACTATAACATAGATGGGACGAAAGAAGAAGAGCCAATATAAATAACAGAAAAAACTATTGTGATAGATTTGCGGAAAATGGCGAAAGCCTCAACAATAAATATGGCTTTGTATACAGATTTAATGCCATAACTCAGTTCTCAGTTTTTAATTAAATTTTGTCCACTTTTCAGTTGCAGGTCAAATTATTTAGCTCTTTACACACTCAATAAAATATGTGAGATGTATATAGATAACGACATAATTGTTTATCAAACAGGTTATACCAAATATAAAATGATAAAACTTGAATACACAGGGTGTAATCTAACCACTTACACTCCCGTGAGGGAGGGGTGTATGAAGGCATGTTGGAACTAATGGCAGGTGTAAAAAATGCGAAAAAAAATTTTTAAGAGTTTTAAAATTTTGTGAAATTTTTGTCGAATTTTGGAAAACTCTGACCGCCATCCTTCCAGACCAGAAAAGGCAATTGACGGTGAAGAAAAGACACTGAATGTCGAACCGAATTCAGATTACGTTTACAGAGTTCTAGAGAGAGACCCACATTTTATCAAAATTTTAAATTTTCAAATTTTTTTTTTTTCGAATTTTTCACACTTGCCATTTGTTCTAACATGACTTTATACACCCCTCCTTCACGGGAGTGCAAGAGGTTAGATTACACCCTGTATATTTAGTTCTATGAAATAACACTTGTTAATTCCAGATGATATTGTAATATGATATAAATTACCTCTCAATATTGATACGATGCGATCTAACAGAAACGTTTTGGATTTTCGAACAAACGCGTTGACAGTACAAAAATACGTGTTATGACAACTTGAAAACAAGTATGGGAAACTTACATGGTGGTTCTTCGGGTTGTAAGGCCGACGTATGTTAAGAGAAGATCTCGACGTTTCGCCAACACGAGTAGTTAGCATTTTCAAGAGAAAGTTTCTGGTTTCTTATGTCGCTGTCAAATGCTTGAGATTTGTTATACGTTGTCTCAATAAATTCCTGTGATTTGACGTTCTCACATATGATTGGTTCATAGCGTTAGCTGACATCATAGAATTGTTCTTACCGTTATTTTGTGGGTAAGGGGCTTTGAGAATTTTTGAGAACTGGAAGCCAAACCTTGTTCAATTGTAGTCCTTCTTAACATACGTCGGCCTTACAACCCGAAGAACCACCATGTAAGTGACGATGGCCGCGAAAGCCTTTCACAATTTATAAGTATGGGAAAGTTGAAGATATTCATCTCTTTTTCAGTGATAATCAGCAACAACACCTTTTGAGACTTTTATATGGTTTTCAAATAATTTTCTCCGCACTATACACCTATTGGGATAAATTGATAATCTATATAGCAAGTATAACACTACAAAAACTGTTAGAAAGATTCGAAGAGTCGAAGAGTGATACGTCAATTTAATATGTTTCTGAAGTTTTCTCATGAACAGACGAGTGTAAATCTCATAAGAATACGGAAGTATTAGTGACAAAGAAGGGCAAAACGATGGAAGCAGAACAGAGAAACCGACAAAGCCGCCTTTCTACATTCGTTGCACAAGTTTAGGTCCGTCCAACAATATGAAGCCTCAGCCGAGGTTTAATGGTTAGACAAAAATATATGGTATTGGATCTATATTAGTTATATGATTATATAACTAGCTGTTGTAACTCCAAGAGCACAGAATTGTGTTTGGTATTTGAAAAAGACTTTCTGATGTTTTTTCAAAATCTCAAAAAAATTATTTTCAGAATATAATACAAGAATTTTCGTTTTGTGTAAATCTGGAAACGACGATAAATAAAATAATCTAATCGCGAAGACCTATCTAACTATACAGAGTCCGGCATAAACTTCGCAGCAAATGGAAAACTTTTTCATCATTGATTTCTCAAAAAAAAAACATTATTGAAACCTCTGCTTCATTCTAAACCTAAACTGCAAACACCGAGATTGAATTATATATGACCTTATACGAAAGAGCATGCTTTGTTTTAAACAATATATGATCCCATCACTAAATTTGTCATGGTACGATTAAAAGTCAAAGGGAGATATTGTTCAGAATCAAATGTTGATCCAGAAATTCTATTCATAGCCACCTATGGCCAATTGTTTTTTCAACTATTTTTTCCATTGACTCCTCATCGCCCTGTACGACAACGAAATGGAAAATAGTTGAAAAATGAAATTGGTCATAGGTGGCTATGATTTGAATTTCTGGATCAATATTCGATTCTGAACAATATTTCCCCTTGACTTTGCCAGAATTCGATTTGATGTTAAAAAACTACCTATACATATGTTTGTGTGCCCGGATATCATACCAGCCGCGCCGAGCAATAATAATAAAATGTCTGAGTGCCCTAATATGTATTGCAAATATTTTTCCTGTTTGACCAATATGAATGTTAGGCCAAATTACACCAAGTTTCCTTCAAGCTTTTCAATTTGTGATTGCGATATAAAATAACGAAACACACTTTAGAGTAAACACCTGAGATAAAATTAGAACTGAAAACATGTTTTCTAAACGGTAGAAAAAAAAGGTAGAAACAGAAATAGTTATCAAGAGAACAATAAATTCAACTTTCCTACAATACATATAATAATTTAATCGCAAAGAAATTAACATTATTTAGCACATAAATGGTGGCCCATTAGTGAGGAAGTACAGTATCTTGCTTGTGATAAGGAATATAAAAAAAATTTTCGAATAAAAACTATTCAGCTTACTTTGTTGCTCATTATAAAAATATTACAAGATATACGTATTTTTCCAAAGCGGGGCAATCATTTTTTTAAAAGACCACCCATTAGATTTTTCCCACCGCTGAACTGAGCAATAAATTTTACATTTTCTTCTTCTTTTCAGCGTCGTCAAGTTATTGCCTAAAGATGGAAAACCTTCTAAAAACAGACCATCACAAATGGCATTATAAAACTTTGTTAATAGAATTTGAACACAAAAACATTAGATTGTGCACCTTTAAGTGTGAGTTGAAATGTCACATATGGACTGTTAGTTACATTTCTTAAACAGGAGACATTAACTTGACAAACTTCAATTATCAATAACTTGTTTTCAACGAATCGCCCAGTATTTCAATTCATCATATTGAAGAAACGCTTTTTTCCTACAAATCTTGTTAACATGACTGAGCCCCTACAATTAATACTTTTTGAGACATTTATAACTTTTCGAAAGTCCTGAGTATAACTACACTATTGAAGTTAATCATTTCGAATATTTTTTAGCAAGTTTTCATGGTGCCATTTGTGAAAGTCTGTGTTTTCGAAGATTTCTATCAGCAATAACTTGACAACTGCCCAAAATTAAAAAAAAAATTATTGAAATTTTTATTTCCGTCAACCTATTGTACCCCTACGCGCAACCCTCAGAAGTCTTCGAGAGACTTGTGCGGGTTAGGGTAGACGTAGCCCTTACCCTTAAACGTGTGATGCCATGCACGAAATCGGTGACCATGCTGGAAATCGAATCCACGACCATACGCTTGAGAGGAAAACGCTCTACCATCCAACCACCACTTCTATATGTAGAATTTCTTGCTCAGTTTAATGGTGGAAAAATGTAAAGGGAGATCTGCTTTGAAGAAACACTCTATATCTTCGAATATTTTTGTAATGAGCAACAAAGTAATCTGAATAATTTCTTTTTGAAACATTTTTCATATTATTCCTTATGACAGACGAGATATTATACTTCCTCACACTAATAGGCCTACTTTCAAAAAAATTCCAAAGTGTCCAAATTGTCGAAATGCCAGGCTGGTTATTCGGTTGTCCTGCTCTTTTCCCTCCTTGGTAGTGTAGCAAAACCGAGAAAGAGAAAAAGTTGCATATAATTATAATATTAATGTTTATATAGTTCGAACAATTCAGTAGATACATATAATATATTATAGCAAAGGTAAAAAGAGTAAACTTAACTAAACAAACAGAATGAGTACGATAACATTGAACTTGTAAGTGTATATACATATAATTATCAGTACACCCTATTGAGACCACCAAGGTTGAACCAAGGTGTACATTTTTTTGAATATTAAAAATATGTCTAGATGGACAAAGTTTATGTTAGATGTTGATATGCAGGCACGCACGGTGTCAGATGGTCTATATAAGGCGTTCAGGAGTACTTCGATTTGTTCAAAAATACTAAAATTTCGAATGCTCATTTCCCAATCATCAATATTGCCTGAATTGTTCAATTCACAGTTGCTGTAAGTAATAGAAACAGCCACTTCATTATTTTTTCATGGAAAATATCCATTTCGTATGAGCCAGCAAATTATAATTTACAGAATCTGCACGCGTATTGCTCGTAAATGCATTGTTATGAATTAACACAAAACAGCCTGTAAAAATCATATTTTCTAGCAAATGGTGGCTTCTTTTGTATGCATTTCTTATGGAAAATCAATAAATCAATGAATCAATATATACTTTATTGTCTGAAGAAACAATTCTTGGCTCAGCATGAATACATATAAAAACTCTTTGAGTTTATACAACATGAAAACATAACAGTGCTAAGAATAAAAATATATTGTCAAAATACCAAAATATCGAATAAACTTTACAGAAGGATATAAATATAAGATTAGATTAAATTGGTTAATATCTATAGTTAAAAACAACGTCAAAATACAAAAAAAAAAACATGAAGAACAGAATAAACGCAAATGGCTCGATGGTTAAATTAATCAATAAAGTTAAAAATTTTGATTTTCTTTTGGCTACTATACATTTTTAAAAAGTGAAATTATTGAAATATTCCTCCAAACTATTATAAGATCTATCAGAAAGCAGTGCCTAAACTTCGTTCCTAAAAATAACTCCAGATAATAGTTCCATGATATTTTCTGGTAAGTGTGGTTGAACATTTTGCAGTCTTAAAGAGAAACATTCTCAATTGAAAATTGAATCAATACATGACTCCTCTGGAAATGGAAAAACTTGTACGATGGAAAATGGCGACTAAATTCCAACTTTCTGTCGCAGATGATTCCACAACTGACTTTATGAACATCCTGTTCATATTTTCAAATGAAATCAACATGCCATACACATGACAGGTTTTATGTCAGAAAAATATTTTCAAATTTTCACCGCACAAGAAATAGTCCATCAATTCCTCATTACAGTGTGAAATTGCTTCTGAAGAGTATATTTTCCAATTCTTCCGACCTCCCTGATGATCTTAGAAGAGTGAAATAGATTTTTGTCGACCAAAATGTATTGGAGGCCTAGCGAAAGAGATGCAATTCACGCATCAATGGAATGAGCGATTTTCTGTGAGTGATTCTTCTGAATGACATTCTCCCTTATCTCATTTATAGATAAGAATCTCCAATGGAAACTGGATATTTACTAAATTATCAATTATCTGAATGAAATTGCAAATTTTCACTTTCAGATTTTTTCTCTCAAGTTATACTTTCTCAATATCTATCAGATGTAGTTCAATGTCCAGCGTGGCTTTAGCCGGGGAAGTAGTTGTTTTCTGTTAGATATTACAAAAAAGTAACTTCAATTTTATCATAGGGTTTTTCCATTTCCAGAGGAGTCATGTATTGATTCAATTTTCAATTGAGAATGTTTCTCTTTAAAACATGAATCCCTTCCAAGAGAGGTTATCTTGTACGATGGAAAATGGCGACTAAATTCCAACTTTCTGTCGCAGATGATTCCACAACTGACTTTGTGAACATCCTGTTCATATTTTCAGTGAAATCAATGTTGCAAGAGTAGATGACAAACGCCTTGGACAAATCACAAAACACTGCAGCGGCCGCCTCCCCACTATTAATTCCTCTATACAATTCACATAAAAATGCATTAATAATGCTCTCATTATTTTGAAATGTTAAATGCTCAAGATATTGTTGGTGCCTAAAATGTTGTTTAACCTATTTTTTCTATAATTATTGCTAGAGTGAGAATAAGAGAGATTTGTCTAAAATTTTAAGGGGGGTATGTGTCACCACCTTTATGCAAAGGTGAGATTTGTTAAAAGAATGGAAAAATGCCCAAGCAAAATGAATCATTTATCAAAGCATTTTTCGAAGCTACAAAGCAATTGAGTGTATTTAGAGGAAGATTTTAGAAATAGTTTTGCAGATTTTACTTTGTCCATAAGTACAAGACCACCAGATCAACTTTCGTTTCAACCATATTTCATGTGAAATTGGTTAGATAGATAGATAGCGTTTATTTGACTGTGTTATGTAAATACATATACATTTGTAGCAAGTCAAGTGCTCCAAGTAAAACCTGATGCTATAATCAGGGAATCACTTTAAAAAAAATTCAATACTTACAAACATACATAAATAATATTAAAATAGTATACATAATTTTATAAAGACAATAAACAAGATGAAAAAAATATGTAAATACACCATATACGTATATATTCACGTCATGTACACTCACTTACATATTATAATATAATACATATACATTCAATGAGGTTATGCATCAACCGTATGTTTGAAATGTAAATTTTTTCACCCTTTGTGGAAGGATATTTTACAGATTTGTACTAAGTGAATTAGATGCGGACTTATGTGGTATGTATCTGGAAGGTCTAATGAGTGCTGAATCACGAGTACTGAAAGATCGCATCAGTATCGAAGTTTATCAATATCTCCTTTTACAAACATGGATAATTTCTATAAGCTTCAGCTCATTAGGAAATATTCCCTCCAAAAAAAATTGTTATTAACATCTACAAGTTAATTTATTATGATTTCTGCTCTAGTGGAAAAAATGCCTTGTATTTATGAGAATTGATATTTTCAATGATTTTATTTTTGATTCGCTTATTGCTTTCAAATTTTATTAATGTCTTTGATTTTATTATTCGATTCTGATAAATAGTTATCATATGATTTTCTTTTAGCTTCAATATTTGATTTTGTGTTATCACTGTTTAGTTGTTTGACAGTTTCTTTGTGATTTGGATTGTTCGTTGAATCAGAGATAGTTTTTGCCAAGTGTACCAGATTTCTCATGTTTCTCAAATTTTCATCAAACTTCACTGTTTCACTATTTCCATTGAATTTTTTGAGGAGTAAGTGTTCTTGAACAATATTTAGAAAGGATATACCCATGGTCCAAACTGCATTTTCTTCAATTCACCTCGCATTCAAGTTCGTTTGTCTACGAAAACCACCGAGATGATCCCCAACTTTTGATGGCGTGTGTATATTCGTTCTCATCAATAACTCACTATCATTCTCGTGAAATATGGAATTGTGGCTACGATGACGTATAGCTGAAGTCCCTATGGCCTGTGCCCTGCTATTTTAGATGCTGCATGCCCTTGGTCAAGCATCAACCTCCCGATTTAGTCAGATATATCTTAATTACAATTCTTTCCTGCAAATCTTGATTAGAGCCAAGATTTGGAAAATTTGTGTTTGATTTTCATCGTCCAGGGAATGTGTGTTAGTTCCGGAATATTATGACAGTGAGGTTCGTTATAAGGGTGAAAGAAATACATGCTGAATATTAGTGGGAAGCGGCTGCATTTCAATAGAATAAAGTAACTTTTATAATCGACATAATTAATTCATCTTTGTAAGGAGAATTTTTATGTTTTGAATTCAGTTTCCATGCAATTTTATTCTTCAGTTTGTAAAATAAAGTCCAGGTTTTCGAAAAATAATAATAATTATAAGTTTAAATTTTATTTATTATAAGCGAAGTCCTGCTTTCAACTATAGTCTACTCAACGGAGTAACATGAGACATTATCGTTAAAAAAATTCAATATAAAAGTATTTTAATACTATATTGATGTTGAAAAGGGAAACATCAATCGAAAATAGAACCAAACATGACTCCTCTCTATCTAACATAAAACAACTACTTACCCATGGCAACTTTTATTAAAAAAATATATTTTTCAAAGTGTCACCGCTCAAGAAATAGTCCAACAATTTCACCATTACAGTGTGAAATTGCTTCTGAAGAGTATTCCTAATTCTTCCGACCTCCCTGATGCTCTTAGAAGAGTGAAATATATTTTTGTTTACCAAAACGTATTGGAAGCCTAACGAAAGAGAAGCAATTCACGCATCAATGAAACGAGCGATTTCTGTGAGTGATACTTCTGAATAACATTCCTCCTCACCTCATTCATATAAATATACAGGGTGTTAGCTAAGTATGCGGCAAAAATTCAAAGGGTTGTTCCTCCACCTACCCAGGTAGCACATCATATCGGCTAAATCTTGGTTCCATATTGGGCCAATATAGATATATTGTTAATAAAAAAATAATATTGGTCCAATATAGGTGAATATTCAAAAAACAATATTATATTAATAATATTGGAAGAATATTGGTTGTACCTGTTTTGAATGTAGATTGTCACATGTAATATTGGGTCAATACTGGTTGAATATTTTTTACCAATATAGATAATATTGTCATTACATTGTTTTCCACATCCAGAATTAATATTGCAATCCCAATATTCCAGTCATATCGATTCTAGGGATAAAAAACTAAATTCTATTTCCAAG